>JAVJIF010026028.1:0-68265 GCA_038442645.1 Agave tequilana | reverse complement strand
AGTTAAGGAATTCCTAGTATAAAATTTACAAGGATGCATATGATTTTTGGTAACGAAAAAGACTATATTAAAAGTTCAATTTTGACCCCTTACCTGATAACAATTACTTTATAAAGACTAAGTCTAAGAATGAATAAAAATGAGGATCCTAAAAACTTATAGATTACTTAGTCATTCAAAAGTATTTCTAATATTTCCTTTTTATGGATTTTGTGGGTGTAATCCGCTGAAAACCCTCACGAGACAACACTCATCCTCTAGGGTAACCTAGGGGTTTAACGGCTTGTTGCACATGCTAAGTGCAACCGTGATTCCTACGAAAGTGAGTTAGGTTAGATTATTTTCTTTTCTTTTTCTTTTCTTTGATTTTTACTCGAGGACGAGTAAAAAGATAAGTGTGGGGGTGTGATTGGTAGTGAAAAGTGCATTTTTATCATGACATTTACCATCACATTTTCATATTTATTCAATAATTCTGCATATTTACTAATATTTTATGATTATTGTGTGCAGGCCCTGAATAAATAAAAATAAAAGAATAAAGCCTAAAAGAAGCCCAAAAGCCCATATTCAAGCCCAAGTGCAAAAGTGCAAATATTAATTGTCAAAATTGCAAATACACAAGGGCCAAAATTGCAATACAAAGAAGAGGGAAGGATAGACTTCTATTCAACCCTAAACACTTGCAGGATGAGGATAAAGCCAAAGAAGGAGAATTTAAGATCACAAATTCGTGGATAAAAGATTTGGGATCTAGGTAACTTGCTTCCCAAGTTATATCCAAATCCCAAGATGAAGAGTCAGGATACAATTTCCAGAAGGATAAACCCAGATGGACGGACCAGAGGATGCCACGCGAGAAAGCGCGTGGCATTTGGCTACAAAAGTGCCGCGTTTCCGCGGCAATTTCCCGTTTCCGCGGCAATCCTGAGGCGTTGGCGATGCGTTTTCGTTGAGGAGTGTACTGGGACTCTACTTCCTATATCTCCTATAAATACCCTGAGAGTAACAGAGAAGGGATGTCCAGAGGCAGAGCCACAGGGCCAAAGCTAGGGTTTTTAGGTTTTTAGTTAGGTTTTTTTTGTAATTTTTATTTTTTAAGAGAGAGAGGCTTATGTTGAGCGTGACACCGATGTACCTTCCTCTTCTCTGCCATTGATAAAAGCAATAAAGGTAATATTTTTCTTATGTGCATTGTTTTACTTTTCTTTTTGTTTGCTTTTCTTTTCTACTTATTTCTGTGTTGATCTTTGATAAGCATGCAAGTGATTTTCGAACCACAAGTATAACAAGTCTTGGTGGTGCCAACGATACTTCATGTGATGTTCTCCTCCTCAAGGTACGTATCACTTCATACTTGCCAAAGCTTGATGATATAATGCGAACAAGGGACTGAGATCGATCCTATGGTTTATGCGTTCAACGCCTCCGAAACAAGGTAGAAAGTGTTAGGTTTTCACGTTTTTTCTTCAACCAAGGTTAGTGTTTATTTCTTTTATTTTATTTTATTTTATTTTTGTAGATTAAATCACTATTTCCCAACTCTTTCTTTCTGACTCATTGTAAATACCGCTCTCTTTCTAACCTAACCAATATTTTCTTATTAATAACTAAAAAAAAGATAAATTTTTAGAGAATCTTACAAACGCTTCCATCGCTAGTCCCTCCCAGAGCTCATCGACCCGCATAGCCACTGCTACCGCGGATTAGATTGAGAACCTTGCACAATTACTTCTAAATCTAACATCTTTATTTTTGTGTGCAGGTAAATCAATCAGATGCTAAGTGCTAGCATCTTAGACCTGCTGAGGTCTGTTTAGAGACAATCTGGGCTTACTGTCTGCTTCACTGGATAGTAGAGTCCAAGTTGCTGCTTTGTCCCTTAGGGATGAATGAAAACTGGTCGTCAGCTTATCTGTCACTTGTCTTTCGTAAATGTCAACAAGTACAGAATGGTCGTCAGCTTGTCTAGCTGTCTATCGCTTGTCTTTTGTAAATGTCAACAAGTTTAGACATTGTTCGGACCAATCAGCCTATCTTTCACTTGTCTTTGTAAATGTCAACAAGTTTAGACATTGTTCAGGCCAGTAAGAATCTTGTCTTTTTTAAAGTTTCAACAATCTCGACTTTCATAAGGAAGTTTGAGGGAAAGTCATTATCATAGGTGTATTATTGAACTTGATAATAAACTAGACGCTAGAGGGTGTGATGTTAAACTTAGCATCACTCATCTCAGCTTCGATATGGAAGCATGAGGGAAAGTGACTGTCAGAGGTTTAATATTGAAGTTGGCAGCAAGTTAATCACTGTTAGAGGTGTAGTGTTAAACTTAACAGTACTTGTTGGCCCAAAGGCCTATCACTCTAGTTTTGATGATGATCAACTCATGTAGTTATGTACTAATGATCTTGTGTTTATTTAGTTTCAGATTTGTGATCAAGATCTTAGTAGGTGTGTAGCTTCAACAAAGGATTTAAAGTCAAGTTTTGGAGCTTACACAGTTTGATCCAACGAGCTAGTGATCGAGTTTAGATCGTGTTGGACCAAGTCAAGAAGAAAAGAAGACTTCAAGTGAAGACCTTCATGATCAAGACTTGTGTCTAGGTTTGTTTTTTAATAATTTTGTTTTTAGTTAAAATGTAAAGGATAGAATAGTTGGTGGATTGCTCAAGTATATCTTATACACACACACTCTTGATTAGTTATGTTTTCATAAAAGAACTTTTTATTTTGAAAAAATGCAAAAGAGTTTTCTTTTTGACAAAATACCGGTTTGGTTTTTGGTATTCTAGTTTACATGTTTTAACCAAACCGTATTTAGAGCTTAATGTCAAAAACATAGATATTTCATCATGTTTGTGTAATGGATCATATCCATACACACTATGCTTTAAAAGTGTTTAAATATCTTGTTTTGTATTGGAGAAGTTTTAGAAAAATCATTTTGGAAAAATACAATTTTGTTTTTGACAAAAATTTTCAAGTTACAAAAATAAGTCAATTATTTGTAACATGCCTTGATTTTGTGCAAGCATGTTTGTTTATCAAAGTATATTGGTAAAACTATTTTTGTAGATTTTTCATGATTTTATGGGATTTTAATTGAGCCAAAATGACCAAGTTTTCTTTCCCTAAAATCCCTGACTGGCTTCAGCCGGTCGACCGGGACGGTCGACCGTAGCTTGAAGTCGGCCGACCGTATCGGTCAACCGACGTGCACAACGTGCACACCAGTGTCTGGCTGGAGGGCGGGTCGATCGGGAGTCGGACCGACGTCCAGAGAGCTTTGCTCTCTGGAAAGCCTCTGTCGACCGGGACGGTCGACCAGCAAAGAGTCTGCTCTCTGTTCCAGAGGTTCGGTCGACCGGGCCGGTCGATCGCTGCCCCAACGTCAGAAATCTGACCATTGGCGGTCGACCGTCAGGCCATCTAACTCCCAACGGCTAATTTTTCTAGCTCTATAAATTAGGGCATTTGGGGGCTGTTTTCTACAAGATTTCAAGTGGATTTTTACAACAGTTTTTTCCTACTCTTTCAAGAGGTTTTCTCCACTTATTTGAGAGCAAATATTTCCAATCAAAAGGGGAGTTTTTATCAAGAGTGTTTAGAAGTGATTTCTTTGAGTTTTTTACCACACATTCCATCCTTGTTTTTCTCACAAACACTTGAGCAACCCATTGATATATTCATCTTATAGGAGTGTTCTTGTAAGAGGATTTTAGGTGATCAAGAGTTGTGATCACCAAAGTTCATCTTTGTTCTTTGAGGAGGCGGACGAGTGCGTTGGCGGTGTTTCGAGTTCGTGTGTGAACTCCGGGTTTGAGGTGCGGCCTCGGTGAGCTTGTGAGCTTGCGGTGTGTACGGGACTAGGGAGTCCTAGAGATTGTAGGTGTTGCGACACCGAGTGATCCGGTGGGATCGATTATAGTGGAAATCCTTCAAGTGTGAAGGGGGGATGTAGAGCAAGGGTGCTCGAACCTCGAAACAAATCTTCCGTGTTTGCGATTGCTCTTTCTATCTCTCCCTTACTTGTTTATATCTTGCATGCTATTATTGTGCTTATCTTTTCATGCTTGATATTCATATTGTGCTTAATTGATACATGCTTGGGGTTTGTTTGATAACACTAGTATTCAAACAAGAGAGCCAACGTGGCACCTCAACTCTTATTTAGAGGAATCTTGAGGAGTTAGTCCAGAGCCCTTCACGGGGAATTCGGCTACATTCTTGTGTTATACGTGGTGTTTAGTTTAAATAGTTTGTTTAGGTCATAATAGTTTTTAATTCCGCATTTAGTGACCATTAGATTAGCCATCACCTATTCACCCCCCCTCTAGGTGATTTTACAATTGGTATCAGAACCAAGTGCTCTTGATTTGGGTCTAACAACTTAGAGTTAAAGATCCTCATTTGTAGGCTAATCACTATTTTTGTACACACACCATGGACTTCATGTCACCACCCATCTTTGACATTCTTAACATCCAAATTTGAAGGTTAAGATGTCTTTGTACCTCGAAGGCCTAGGAATTCATGTTTATCTTGCTACCATTAATGATTCATATGTTAATAATAGCAAGCATATTGAGGCTAACTCAAAAGCCCTACATGCTTTAAAGTTAACACTAAATGATGATTATTTATCTAGGGTTTCTAACATTGATTCGGCTTTTATAGCATAGAATATCATCACCTCCCTTGGCGAAAAAGATCTATATTATGTGGGGAGTGACTCGGATGTTGGAAGCGACACCTCCAACTTGTGCTATATGGTCCAAGGGGATAACCCCCTTGAGGTAACTACCGAATTCGAGGTAGAAGATAATGACATGTCATATGATGAACTTGCTTCATTTTGTCAACAATTACTTGAAAAATATGACATGCTTAAGAAAGATACAAAAATTTTAAAAAGAAATTTGATTGCATGCTAAAAGAAAATGATTCATTTAGAAATAAGGTTGTATGCATTGAAAAAGAAAATGAAGTTTTGAAAAATGAGAATGTTTCCTTAATGTCCAAATTGAATGATTTATGTGAAGGAAACACTAATTTGAAAAATGAAATTGCTTTGGTGGAAAAATAAAAGGAAGTTACTTTTAATGAAAACACTTCTTTGAAAAGAAAAATTTTTGAAAATGAAAAGAAAAAGTTTCTAAAAAGAATAAGAATAATGTTTCTTATATCTCATCATGCTTTACATGCCACCACAAATGATATGAATGTTTTGAAAAATAAAATGATTATTTGAGCTCCACTTTGAGCTCATGTGCATTTAACCATTCTAGATTAGAGTCCTTGTTTTTAAAAAACAAACTCCACACATTCAGCACACATCATCATCATCATGCATATGCTTATGCACGTCATGATCACACTCACACACATATAAGCATCCTAAGGGTACAAGTGTACACATTATGGCCGCAAAGGCCATTTAGCAAAGTTTGTTTGATAGATTACATCATATTAATTTTGCTAAAAATAAGAATGTTTGGGTTCCCTATAAAGCTAACCCCAAGGACCTAAAGAAAATGGGGTACCAAAATCCCCACCTTTTGTTTTTGATGTAGGTGAGGGCTCTCACAAAACGTGAGAGGGATGGTGCCTTGGTGGTGGATGCATGGACTTGAAGGACATATAATTGATGCACCGCTATCAAGGAGTATTGGTGGGTCGACCACCATGTTTGGAGAATTAGAGTATAGTTCTTTGGTTTGGTAACTATCTCTAAACTCCTATTTTATTTATGAACATGCTTGTTCATACATTTTATTTTTAGCATGTTCATATTTTATTTGTTTTTGTGCTTCATGTGGTAAATACTAGTTTAAATGTAGATTTTATCAAAACTTGTATTTATACATGTACAAGTAGTGAGCAACAAATTGATTCATATATGTTTGCACTTCATTGTTCATTTGTACTCACTATATGCACATGTATAGGCTAGTTTTGATGATATCCTCATTTACACTTGTTTTGCCTATTTTCATGTTTTTACTTCATGTATATGCAATTTTTATTCAAATCTAATAAATATACATGTAACCCCTTGAGTCTCTTGCCTTCATGCAAATACGTTTAATGGACTCTCTTTATGTTTGGGATATGTATGCATATTGTTAGGATTGGATAAATCATACATATACCATGAAGTTTATTGTTTATATGAAAAATGAATTTTTATTTTGTTTGAGAAAAATAATATTCATGTTTAATTTGAGCTTTATTGACTATTTTCATGAAAATACAATTTACATCATTTTTGAACACTCACACTTTATTTGTTTATTCATGACTTTATTTCATGATTATTTTTGAGCTTTATAGACTTCGAGTGTTGAATTTTGTGTATTTGGTATAATTCATGAAAAACACATGTTTTGATGTTTTTGAAGGATCTTTAACTAGTGTTTCAAAAATTATTTTTAACTAGTTATTATTCTTCATTGGGTAGTGGTTTTCACTATAAAATGTTTTCAAACCCTATTTCCGAAAACCCTTCCTACACCATTTATGGGCGGATGGCTGGGCGAGTATGCCTTGTAAGCTTTATTGGAAAATCTTTTATCTTGAGCATATAAAGGGTGGTAGGTTATGAGTTATATACTTGATTTACATTGTTATTTTACAATTGGTATCATTGGATCTTTTCAATTGGTATCTAAATTGATAATTTTGTATATACTCATATTTTGTTTTCTATATATGTATGCTTCATTATTTCCATAATATCAATTGCTATTGGTATTCTCTTTTCATACATTATATGATTTTCGTGTGCTTGCTTTACAATGGTTTACATATTTAAAGCACAAAATTTATGCTAAGCTTAAGTTAAAACTTTATTTTCAATTGGTATCTCAATTGACATTTTAATAAAGCTTATGCATGGCTTTTCAATTGATATCAATATGTTTCTATTTCAAATTGTTTATAAATTTACAATTGATATCAATATGTATTGCCTATTTGAAAATTCAAAATTTGTAATGTTTATTTACAATTGGTATCAACATGATTTTTTTTTACAATTGGTATCTTAAAATTTGATTACAAGTGGTACCTTAAAATTTTGTATAATTTACTAAGATATCTCAAAATTTGTTTTATTGAGAAAAATTCAAAATTTTGTTTGAACAATTAAAAATCAAAACATTTTTGATGTGTATTGCCTATATGCAAGGGGAGCTTAACATCTCTTCTACATATAGATTCATGTTGAGTGTATCTTGTATTGAGGAGCTTGACAATTTTCTCTTTATGTGATACACGTGTGTAGGGGGAGCTTCACATCTCCTCTTATGCATTACAGATTATGTGTTATGTGAATTGGGGCTTGTCATCCTTTCTTCATGTAATGCATATATGTAGGGAAGCTAACTTAGCGTCTTCCTCTTCATGAATGTATATCTCATATACCTTTTATTTGATTGCTTTGATTTCACCCTTTTGATCTCTTTGTTTATGACAAAAAGGGGGAGAAAAATTTGTGGTTTTTTGTTGATGATTGACAAAAAGGGGGAGAAGTATTTGGTATATATATGCATGTTTTCCTTGCTTTATTCATAAAGGGGAGTAGTATTCATGTTTATGCATATATGTTTTGTATGGCAAATAGGAGAAAGAATTTGATGTGTTTTTATTCTTGATTGGCATATTTATCTCCTTACATTTGCATACATGTTTATGTGCTTCATTGTCAATCTTATTGTTTATTTGGTATACATGAGTTAAGGGGGAGCTTCCTTGAAGCTTTACTTTAATCCATGCATATATAACTTCATGAGTTTTGTCATCATCAAAAAGTGGGAGATTGTTGGCCCAAAGGCCTATCTCTCTAGTTTTGATGATGATCAACTCATGTAGTTATAGTACTAATGATCTTGTGTTTATTTAGTCTCAGATTTGTGATCAAGATCTTAGTAGGTGTGTGGCTTCAATAAAGGATTTAAAGTCAAGTTTGGAGCTTACACGGTTTGATCCAACGAGCTAGTGATCGAGTTTGGATCGTGTTTGGACCGAGTCAAGAAGATGAGAAGATTTCAAGTGAAGACCTTCATGATCAAGACTTGTGTCAAGATTTATTTTTATAAGATTTTGTTTTTAGTTAAAATGCAAAGGATAGAATAGTTGGTGGATTGCTCAAGTATATCTTATACACACACACACTCTTGATTAGTTATGTTTTCATAAAAGAATTTTCATTTTGGAAAAATGCAAAAGAGTTTTCTTTTTGACAAAATACCGGTTTGGTTTTTGGTATTCTAGTTTACATGTTTTAACCAAAACGTATTTAGAGCTTAATGTCAAAAGCATAGATATTTCATCATGTTTGTTGTAATGGATCATATCCATACACACTATGCTTTAAAAGTGTGTTAAAATATCTTGTTTTGTATTTGGAGAAGTTTTGGAAAAATCATTTTGAAAAAAATACAATTTTTGTTTTTGACCAAAATTTCCAAGTTTACAAAAATAGTCCAAATTATTTGTAACATGCCTTGATTTTGTGCAAGCATGTTTGTTTATCAAAGTAAATTGGTAAAACTATTTTTGTAGATTTTTCATGATTTTATGGGATTTTAATTGAGCCAAAATGATCAAGTTTTTTTTCCCTAAAATCCCTGAACTAGCTTTAGCCAGTCGACCGTAGCTTAAAGTCGGCCGACCGTATCGGTCGACCGACGTGCACAGCGTGCACGCCAGTGTCTGGCTGGAGGGCCGGTCGACCAGGACGGTCGATCGTCCAGAGAGCTTTGCTCTCTGGAAAGTCTCGTCGACCGGGACGGCGACCGGCAGAGAGTCTGCTCTCTATTCCAGAGGTTCGGTCGACCGGGCCAGTCGACCGCTGTCCCAACGGTAAGAAATCTGACCGTTGGCGGTCACCGGGCGGTCGACCGTCAGGCCATCTAGCTCCCAACGGCTAGTTTTTCTAGCTCTATAAATTGGGGAATTTGGGGGCTATTTTTTACAAGACTTCAAGTGGATTTTTACAACAGTTTTTTCCTACTCTTTCAAGAGGTTTTCTCCACTTATTTGAGAGCAAATATTTCCAATCAAAAGGGGAGTTTTATCAAGAGTGTTTAGAAGTGATTTCTTTGAGTTTTTTACCACACATTCCATCCTTGTTTTCTCACAAACACTTGAGCAACCCGTTGATATATTCATCTTATAGGAGTGTTCTTGTGAGAGAATTATTTTAGGATCAAGAGTTGTGATCATCAAAGTTCATCTTTGTTCTTTGAGGAGGCGGACGAGTGCGTTGGCGGTGTTTTGAGTTCGTGTGTGAACTCCGTGTTTGAGGTGCGGCCTCGGCGAGCTTGTGAGCTTGCAGTATGTACGGGACTAGGAAGTCCTAGAGCTTGTAGGTGTTGCGGCACCGAGTGATCCGGTGGGATCGATTATAGTGGAAATCCTTCAAGTGTGAAGGCGGGGATGTAGAGCAAGGGTGCTCGAACCTCGAAACAAATCTCCCGTGTTTGCGATTGCACTTTCTCTCTCTCCCTTACTTGTTTATATCTTGCATGCTATTATTGTGCTTATCTTTTCATGCTTGATATTCATATTGTGCTTAATTGATACATGCTTGGGGTTTGTTTGCTAACACTAGTATTCAACCAAGAGAACCGTGGCACCTCAACTCTTATTTAGAGGAATCTTGAGGAGTTAGTCCAGAGCCCTTCACGGGGAATTCGGCTACACTCTTGTGTTATACGTGGTGTTTAGTTTAAATAGTTTGTTTAGGTCATAATAGTTTTTAATTTCGCATTTAGTTACCGTTAGATTAGCCATCACCTATTCACCCCCCTCTAGGTGATTTTACAGTAATTTGTTAGAGGTGTGATGTTAACTGATAGTGGTTGATTTGTGATATGAGCAAATTTGAGGACTTGTTATTCTATTGATGAGAATTGGCAAGTGGAATTTGAAATGTCAGAGGTTTAATTTTAACTTGACAAGAATTGGTTTGCGATAGGAGCAATTTTGAGGACTTGTGACACCATGTAGAGGAGAGACAAGTGAGGTTTGTACTCGTTGGGAGTATTGAAAATTTTCATTATCAGAGGTGTAGTGTTAACATAATAATGATTATATTTGTGGACCTACCCTTCTATGGAAGAGAACTGTAGGGGATTTGGGTGGAAAGTAAAACGAACTGTCAGAGGTTTAATATTAACGTGACAATCGTTGATTTCCTGAGATATGAGAAATTGTCGTTAGAGGTGTAGTATTAACATAACAGCGAGTATTTCTAATGAGTTTGTTATTAGAGGTTTAATATTAACTTGACTGAACCCACTGGAGATTGAAAAATAATTTGTCAGAGGTTTAATATTAACTTGACAAATCTAAGTTCATTTCATTAGGAAGATGAACACAGGTATTTTTGTGGCCCTACCATTCTGTGGGTGAGAATTGGTAGGAGATTTTAGAGGAGAGGATGAGACCAAGTCCCTTAGGATTTTTAGCAAACCCTCAGCTATCAACGGATTTGGTGTGCCTTTACCAACTACCATTTGAGTTGGACTAGCCATGCTATTCCCTTCAGCATGATAAGTTGTCAAAGATTTATATTGGACTTAAAAGCCAACACTTTCCTTTATCCTTAGCCGTCGGAGACGTTGGATGTCAGTAGAAGAGTAACTAAACTAAAATCAAAGTTTTGCATTTTGTTTCTTCTTCAAATTTTACATCAAGCATCATGATGTAACCAGCGCTGATTAGCTTGATACTGATTGACCGTGATGTGATCCAATAAAGGGAAGAAGCTTTTCTTGGATCTAGAGTTTTGATCAAAGGTGTAGTATTAGCCTGATCAGGAGAAGAGTGCTATCAAGGATAGTATTTCTTCAAGAATGCCGTTGGTTGGCGATTGGTCGCTAATGTTGCATATTTAGTATCATATTTTCATACTTATTATAGAATAAAATCTGCATTGTCCTAATTAAATGCTTAATTTATTTGCAGGCCCATTCCTTAAGGAGATGAAGAGAGAAATGAGCCCAAAAGCCCACCAAAATTCTGAATTAAATCAGAATTAATTTGAGCTCACTGAATCAAGGCAAAATCAAGAGGTTGAAAACCGGTTGAGAAGATCCTCTCAGAATCGATCGGTAAAGCCAAGAATCAAAGGCCATTTCGTCACACTCCCGGACTCAAACTGAAAATCCAACTACAGATAAAGTCAGAAGGCAAAACCAGGGAAACCCACCAACAGGGTGTGGCCACCTGGCCACACCCTGGCCACGAAAACGTGGCCAAATCCGCGTTTCCGCGGCTGTTTGAATGTTGTTGGGGGAGCGTTTTGCTCCCCCAATATTCCCGGGATCCTACCTGTTAGGGTTTTGCCTATAAATACATGTTTCAACTGAGCAAAATGGAACGACCATGCAGAGATAGGATTTAGACTAGTTTTCCATTTTTTAGGTTTTTGTTTCTCTTTTTCATGTAATTTTAGTTTTAATTTATGTAATTCAGAGGAGATCAGACTTTCATCGAAGAATAAGAATGAAGCTTGAGCTGAGAGTGACACCGGTGTAAGGTTTCTTTCATTTCTTTGATCGTTATGAAATCGAATCTATGTCTTTATTTCTATGTACTTCTTTTTAGTTTTCTTCTTCTTCTTCTTTTCTACTTCACTTTTCTTTTGGTACAATTGTCTTCCAAGTGAGTCTAAAAGCATCGAAAGAGCCTTGCCTTTGCGAGTGCCACCGATAGCTCATGACGATGGAATTGAGTCTCTCCTGTGTATCATTTCATGCTTGAGTTGTCTTGATGATGTAATGTGAAGAGACCAATACTCAACTCTTATGGGCTATGTGCTGATTGCCTCCACTTCAAGGTAACATCGTCGCTAAAGACTCAAGGTAAGCTTTGGTGAAAAGAAGGTAAGTAATTGTTTTTATTTCTTTTCTTTTATTTCTGTAAATTAAATCACCTACACTACATCTCCCAATTCTCTCTTTTCCCATTTCTTTATAAATAGTCATTCTTCACTCTTTTCCACTTTCTCATTCTACCATTTTCTCTCTAACCTTAACATAACTCGTTTTTTTCATTTTCATTCTTAAAACAAAGAAGAACATTCGTTTTGTTTTCATAAAGATTTCAATACAAACCTTGAAAGCTTCTATCGCTAACCCTCCTTGTGGATCACGACCCGCATAGCCACTTGCTATCGCGGTAAGAATTAAGCACTTGCACATCTTTATATCTAAATCTAAAATTCTGTATTTTTTGTGCAGGTAAAGCTACAATCAAAATTTTGGCGCCGTTGCCAGGGAGGGTAACGTTTTTATTGAAATCTGATTTTTGTTGAAAATTTTTTTAGAACTAAAACGAACTTTCTTCTCTATTGCAGGTTATAGGGCAAGCAAAGCAGGAAAATAAGATTGCAGTAACATATAAATGGTCTTGGGCCTCTGCTCTAGAAAGCAGAGACCAAGTGCCCCCTGCTTTGCCGTGTTTTCGCGGCCAACGCCGCGGATACGCGGCAAAAAGGAGTTGACTACTAACGTTGTTTTTTTGCAGGGCTGCTTGACTTGCAAAATTCTAGTTTTCTGCAATTTGTTTTTTTTTCTTATATGCCATCACCAAAAGCCTGCTAATAAATCAACAGTAAAACACTTGTTGAAAAGATAAAAAATTGATTAGACGTTTGCATTTTTAAGCACGTGTCTTTTCAATTCATTTATTTTTACTGTTGAAGAGTGCTGGAGTAAGGTATGTTCGCATTGCATCTAGAATAAGATTCATTTCTTGGTTGATTTATATCGCTTTGAGTGAATCTTATTTATCTTGTACACTTGCACAAATTGATTTTAAGGGCACCACCCATTAACAAGATAAGGTGGGGATTTAATTATCCCTTCCCTTAAAAAAATCAGATTCCAAGCACTCACTAACCCAAGCCTAACTAAAAATGAGTAGACGTTGGCCCTAGGGACATCTCGGACTCAATTAGGAGATTATCCTAAAGGGGAAAAGTGTTAGAATTTGACTCCTGCAAAATCAGTGTCTAGGAAAGGGATTAAGGGCCGAAAGCCCAAAGGTTGGTGGTTATTTAATTAAGGAACGTCTTTGACGGAAAACCTCCCACCAACCTTGCCCTGACCTGACTAATTAGCTCGTGGTCAAAGTCTGCATTAAACCTCCCGTGGATAGTCTAATTAGTTAGGAGTCGTCTAGGTCATAGGTCTACCTTAACCTAGTTAGAAATTTTTTCCTTTTATTTGTTTGCTTATTTGTTTGTTTTTTCTTTCTTTTTGTTTGTATTCTATTGTGTGATATGGCTTATAATAACAATTTTTCCAACTTCAATAATAATCCATATTACACACCGACTTCATTTTTGGATATTACCAACCCGACATATCATAACTTTAACCAACCTTGTGTGCCGGATTGGTCTTATCCGAATCAATATAACCCATACTCCCAATCTAATAACTATAATTTCCATAATGATTTCAACTCTTCACAGAGTCAGTGGGGATTCACCTCCCCCGAGTCCAATTTTCAACCAACTTGTCCCCCTTCTCCACCTTGTCCACAATATTTTCAAGAGTCATACTCAGTTCCACCAGTCCAAAATAGAAAACTATCAATTTTGGAAATGAGTATGCGTGAGTCCAAACACAAATCCCAAAATCTGATGGACTCACAATTTCACCACAAATTCCAAGACAATACTTCATCTTTTCATCAAAACAATGAGCCTATCAACTATGAAAAGATGCTTGAAGTCATGACTCAGGCTCAAAACGCTCGTAATCGTGACATAGATATGATGGTCCAATCTTTACGTTCCCATCGTTTGACCAGTTCTGATGTCACTAACCATTCTGTTAGAGCCGAAGAGTCATGTAGTTTTGGAAATCAACGTTCCATTTCAGAACAGTCATTTGAACTTTCCCAAACTCCAATTAATATTGATAGTTTGGCAAGTTATCCTTTTCCTGAAATCGAACTTGAAAATGAATATGATCATGAATCTCAACTTAGTGATTCAATTTTACTTCCTGATTCAATAATGACTCTGGTGTCTTCACCGGATTTCAATCTTTTTTCTGAGTCAACATTGAATCCTGTGCCAATTCATCATGAAATTGAATCACCCATCTTTGAGGATCATATTGAACTTGACCAATTTTACACTTTTGAAAATCCTATTGACAAATTGGCAAGTTCTCATTTTTTGATATTGAACTCAATGAGATATGTGACCTAGATTCTCAAATCAGTGATCCAGTTCAACTTTCTGAATCAATATTGACTCCTGTTTTGTTACCAAACTTGAGTAATATTTTAGAGTCAGTTTTGATTCCCCCACCTATCATTCTTGAACTTGAATCACCAATGTTAAGTCACATTCCATTGTTGGAAAATAAATGTGGACTCAAGTTTCAACTTCTTGACTTGGACCCACTTCTTGAACCAATCTCGACTCCTGAACCTTTATTTGACTTAAGTCATCTTCCAGAGTCGGTATTAGTTCCTATACTTCCTGAGTCCAAGTCAATCATTCTATCATTTCATACTCCATTTGGGACAAGGTGGTTGACAAATTTGACTCCGAAATTAATTATGGAATTTGGAAATTAGATGGGGTCAAATATTTAATAAAAATCCTTCATGGATACATCATTCTAATGGGTTATATTAAAGAAATTTCTGGTGGGTTCCTCTGAACCCAACGAAAAGTCGATTGGGCCGCATTTCGTGGACCAATCAGACCACCACCGGAACCACCACCTTAAGGTAACATTTTCCTTCCCTTTCTTCTTTTTCATGCATCTACGCATTAATTCATACATTGAGGACAATGCATGAGATAGGTGTGGGGGAGGGTCTAACATAACTTAGGTTTTCTTTTATTAAAAAAATAAAAAAATTAACATTTTCTTTACTTTTAAAAAACTTTTTGAAAATAGAAACAGTACTTTGACATAATTTTTGTAAGAAATTAAGTCAATTTTAAGAATACGAAAATCAAAATTAGGATTTCTTATACTTGGTCAAAATAAGAATTTGTTTGATTTTTAGGGTTAGAAAGAAAATTTGTCAAAGTAATTAGTCTTGATCTTTACCTTAATGAAATATGCACACTTCATACACTTACACACTTAGGGTTCAAAAACAAAGATTCTTATGCCTTATAAAAAATAAAAAAAGAAAAAAAAGATAACAAATCTAATTATTGATTAGCTAGGTGCTTTGGCCTAAGCAAGCCTTAGTATTTATGCGAAAGATGATTAGATAAGTTTGAAAAAAAATTATAAAACCCTCTGATTAAGCTGGGTATTTGTGCCTAATAAAGCATAAGTATTCACGCCTAAAAGAGGTCCATATAATAAAATCCTTAGTTTTGTGGCCTTATTTGCTCGAGTTCTTAAGTCCTTGGGGTGTTTTCTCACCCGGTGCCCTAAGACCGTTTGCTTTGGGAGTCATCGATTAAAGGCTCGTTACATGGGCAGATTAGAAAGTCTAATAGAACTAAGAAATAATACCACAAAAAATATATATAAAAATAAATTAGGCATAAGAGTTAGATTTAATGAACCCTTAGTCAAAATTTTCACAATCACAAGGTGCATATGACTTAGGGATAAAGTAATAGATTAGATGAGAAGTACAATTTGACTCCTTACTTTGATTGATAACAATTTTTAAATAGAGACTAAGTTTAGGAATGAAAAATTCAGTTTTCCTATAACTTATAGATTGCTTAAATCTTACAATTATATTTCAAATATTTTTCTCTTTCAAAATGCCTTTCGAAAATACTAACTCTTTGTTTCTCTTTCTTTATGGATTTTGTGGGTGCAATCCGCTGAAAACCCTCACGGGACAAAACTCGTCCTCTAGGGGAAACCTAGAGGTTTAACGGCTTGTTGCACATGCTCAGTGCAATCGCGTGACCTGCGAAAGTGGTCTAATAATCCTTAGTATAATTTAGTTGTTTTGCTCGAGGACGAGCAAAAGATTGGTATGGGGGTGTGATTGGTCGCTAATGTTGCATATTTAGTATCATATTTCCATACTTATTATAGAATAAAATCTGCATTGTCCTAATTAAATACTTAATTTATTTGCAGGCCCATTCCTTAAGGAGATGAAGAGAAATGAGCCCAAAGCCCACCAAAATTCTGAATTAAATTAGCATTAATTCGAGCTCACTGAATCAGGGCATTAAGAGTCAAAAAGGCAAATTAAGAGGTTGAAAATCGGTTGAGAAGAATCCTCTCAGAATCGATCAGTTAAAGCTAAGAATCAAAGGCCATTTCATCACACTCCCGGACTCAAACTGAAAATCCAACTACAGATAAAGTCAGAAGGCAAAACCAGGGAAACCCACCAACAGGGTGTGGCCACCTGGCCACACCCTGGCCGTGGAAACGCGGCCAAAGCCGCATTTCCGCGGCTGTTTGAATGTTGTTGGGGGAGCGTTTGCTCCCCAATATTCCGGGGATCCTACCTGTTAGGGTTTTGCCTATAAATACATGTTTCAGCTGAGCAAAATGGGACAACCATGCAGAGATAGGATTTAGACTAGTTTTCTATTTTTAGGTTTTTGTTTCTCTTTTCATGTAATTTTAGTTTTAATTTATGTAATTTAGAGGAGATCAAACTTTCATCGAAGAACAAGAATGAAGCTTGAGCTGAGAGTGACACCGGTGTATGGTTTCTTTCATTTCTTTGATCGTTATGAAATCGAATCTATGTTCTTTATTTCTATATACTTCTTTTTAGTTTTCTTCTTCTTCTTCTTTTCTACTTCACTTTTCTTTTGGTACAATTGTCTTCCAAGTGAGTCTAAAAGCATCGAAAGAGCCTTGCCTTTGCGAGTGCCACCGATAGCTCATGACGATGGAATTGAGTCTCTCCTGTATCATTTCATGCTTGAGTTGTCTTGATGATGTAATGTGGAAGAGACCAATACTCAACTCTTATGGGCTATGCGCTGATTGCCTCCACTTCAAGGTAACATCGTCGCTAAAGACTCAAGGTAAGCTTTTGGTGAAAAGAAGGTAAGTAATTGTTTTTATTTCTTTTCTTTTATTTCTGTAAATTAAATCACCAACACTACATCTCCAATTCTCTCTTTTCCCATTTCTTTATAAATAGTCATTCTCCACTCTTTTCCACTTTCTCATTCTACCATTTTCTCTCTAACCTTAACATAACTCGTTTTCATTTTCATTTCTTTAAAACAAAGAAGAACATTCGTTTTGTTTTCATAAAGATTTCAATAAAAACCTTGAAAGCTTCTATCGCTAACCCTCCTTGTAGATCACGACCCGCATAGCCACTTGCTATCGCGGTAAGAATTGAGCACTTGCACATCTTTATTTCTAAATTTAAAATTCTGTATTTTTTGTGCAGGTAAAGCTTCAATCAGTTGGCATCTTGAGCGTATCACCGTCTGAGGTTATGAGGCGATATGCTTCATTTGAGTAGACCGACTCTACTAGAAATGGTCGTTCCCATTTGGGCTGGAATTTTCCTGTGGTCTTATGCGTCAACTTCATAGGTCTTCTGACAGCTAAGACAAGGTCGCCTTTCTTGAAAGTTCACTCCTTGACGTTCTTGTTGAAGGCTCTAGTAATTCGAGCTTGATATAGCTCGAACTACTGTTGAGCTTGCAGGCGTTTATCGTCCAAAGCCTCCAGCTCTTGGAGTCGCAGTCGATGCTTCTCCTCATTTGTTATCTCTGCTGTCAAGGCGATACGTAGAGATGGGATATGGATTTCTAATGGGAGTACAGCTTCACACCCATATACTAAGAAGAAAGGTGTAGCCTTCGTCGGGGTTCAAACTGTCGTGCGATATGCCCATAAGCATTCACCTAACTAGTCATCCCAGTCACGTTGGCTTTTCGAGACGGATTTCTTAAGAAGTTTCCCAATAGTCTTGTTGAAAGCTTCTGCGAGGCCGTTAGCGGCTGGGTAGTATGCCGTTGAGGATACACTCTGGATCCTGAACTTGTTGCAAAAAAGCTTGGCTAACGAACTGGGGCCCATTATCATGAACAGTCCGTAATGGTACACTAAAGTGGTAAATGACGTGATGTTTAATGAATTTGACCACGTCAGATACTTTTATCTCCCTCAAGGGAATATCTTCAGCCCATTTAGAGAAGTAGTCGGTTATAGCTAAAATGAACTGATGTCCTTTGGATGAATATTGGCTGATAGGGCCGACACGTCCATTCCCCATATCTCAAATGGCCAGGTTGAGGTTGTAGAGTGAAGATATCCTGGTACTTGATGGATGAAGTCACCATGGACCTGACAAGCTCGACATTGTTTAGCGTAAGTGATGGCGTCAGGGATCATCTTAGGCCAATAATATCCTTGTCTCGGAGTCGATCCCCACGCTTCGGACCAAGCTGATGAGCTTGATCGGCAAAAGGCAAGCACTAAATAAAAGAAGGAAGTGTGGGTTGATGTTACTGCTTTTACGATTCTTCCGTAGTAGCGAAGTGGCTATACGGGTCGTATCCACAAGGAGGGAGAGCGATGGAAGCTTGATGCGGCTTTTATGTTCAAGACGAAAGAAAGTTCTTGTTTCCAAATAAAGAATTGAAAAGTGAAAGAAGTTGTTTTAAAGAATTGTTGGAAAATGTTTTGGTGGTTTGTAAAAGTGATTTTTTCTTAGTTATAAAAATGCACGGCTAACTTTCTACTAAGTGCTCCCACTAATTTCTAACTCTTGAAGATAGCCTCACGATGGATCATAGGCAAACACAACCTTGTGCATTGGAACTATCCACGTGAAAATCGAGTGAAAGTTCATCCTAAAACTTAGCCTTACACGGCAAAAACTCGGACATTCCCTATCAAGATCCGATAGTAGAAGGCGAGAATAAGGGAAGACTCGAGTGCACTATTGGTATCGGCAAAGTTAAAAGGAAAAGTCTCTAACTTACAATAACAAGTAAAGTGTACAACTCATAGATCATCAAAACTCATTAAACATGAAGTATAAGAAAGTAGATACTTGTAGGTAAATTAGAGTTAGAACCCTCGTCTTAAGATGTCATAGCTCTCATTTGCACAAGGCTTGTTTGGCATTATTGACTCATGCGGGTTATCAAACAAGTGTTAGAAATTAGTGGGTTAGTAGTTAGTTAGCCATGCTAAATGAAAAAGTTAGTTAGCCATAAAAGTAAAAGAAACAACAAAGTAGAAGAAGTGGAAAGAGGGGGTTACACTACAAGAAAACAAAGAAAAGAAAAGTTAAAGAGAGGAAGTTACACTACAACAAAGCAAAAGAGAAGAAGTGGAGAAGAAAGAAATTACACTACAACAAGTAAAAGTAAATGCAAAGACAAGTAAATGGAAAAAAGGAAGAGAAGTAGTACTTGTATTATCTTGTCACCCTTCAAATACAACACTTTACACACTCTCTCTCTTTCACTTTAATGGCTAAACCTAAAACTAGAAGAAGAACAACAACAACAACTACAAACTAAAAATAAGATTACAAAATTTGCTTAAACTCTGATCTGCTTCACTGAAGACCCCTAGGGGGCTTTTATAGGCACCAGGGCAAAGGGGGCCACATGCACAGCACGTGGCCCAGAACTGAAGCGCGCGCGCGCCAAGATGGCCGCGGAAACGCGGCAAAAAGCCGCGTTTCCGTGGCTAAGCCAGGGCGGCGCGCGCCCAGTTTTGGGTAGCGCGTCGCCCAGACTGTCTTCTGACCACCTGTACTCCTGGATTTGCGATTTGACTCCCTAGGCTGACAAAATCTTCACTCTAAGGTCAATGGCTACTTGGTAGGATCTTAATCACCAATTAAATGGTGATTTAGGTCTTTTTCATTTGAACACCATAGATCTAGAATCAAGGAAGCAAGGTATTATTAGCAGAATTTATTATCAAATAAATGTGAGAATGTGATGAAAATTATGCAAAATTAGAGACTAATCACACCCCCACACTTATCTTTTTGCTCGTCCCGAGCAAAACAAAAATAAGAGAATTATTATACCACTTTCGCAGGTGACGCAATTGCACTGAGCATGTGCAACAAGCCTTTAAACCTCTAGGTTTCCCCTAGAGGAGGAGTGTCATCTCCTGAGGGTTTTCAGCAGATTGCACCCACAAAATCCAATAAGTAAAGACAAGAAGTTAGTTGTTAGAAGATTTTTTTTTTTTTTTTAAAAGAAGTTTCAATCATCTAAGTAAAAATGACCGAATGATGTAAGAATTAGGTTTAACCCTCATAAGTCCTCTTATACTTTAGCCTTCATAAAAGAAGAAACTTTGGTTTTTCTTTAAATTTAGAAAGGATCTTGTACTTCTAATTCATTCTTTTATTTTGCTTTAGCTAGATATGCATAATGTGTAAGTGTGATGTGCTTGGGATTTTTCAACTCAACCTTGAATATCATTTAATTTTATTAATATTTACTTATTATTCTTGGTTCCATTAGGCTTTCTACTTTACTTATGTAACACATATCAAACCGATGACTCCCAAACCAGATGGTCTTAGGGCACCAGGTGAAAAAACACCCTTCAGATCAAATATGCAAGTGGAGTAGGCATGAAATCAAGATTTATTTATATATAGGATTTTTATTTTTATTTTTATTTATTTATTATTTTTTTAGCGTGAGTAATCATGCTTCTTGAGGTACAATTATTCAGCTTCTCTTCTTTTTTTTTCAGCGTGAGTAATCATGCTTCTTGAGGCACAATTATCCAGCTTTTTTTTTTCAGAGTTGTGTCTCTAAATCCCAAGCATGTGTGTGTGAATTATGCATATTCTACTAAGGCTAAATAAAAGGTATGAATTATTTTTCTTATCCCTCCTATCTTTTTAGTCAAACCATTCTTTCTTGTTTACTTAGGCAAAAATAAAGATTTATTACTAAGGTTCCCATAATTCCTACAATCTTTTGGTATTTTTATAAAGAGTATGAAATTTCTTTTCAATCTGAGATTTTTTTTTTGAAAGGAGGAAAGAAGAGAAAAAGAAAAAGAAAAAGTGTTAGCACCCCCCCACACCTATCTAATGCATTGTCCTCAATGAATGCAGATGCAAATGCAATAAATAGGGGGAAGGAATGATGTTACCGTCTTCATGGACTTGGGCCAGCCAAGTGCAAATAGGCGAAAGAATGTACACGGGGTAAGCATATAAACAATTTTTTTTTGGTTGTTTGGGGGTTAGGTGTATGTTGGGGCAAAAAGAGTCAGCACACTATCATCTGGAATCATCGGCTCAGTGGTCAAGAAGGGCTTCAGTCTTTGCCCATTCACTTTAAATTCCGTGTTATTTTTAGGGTCGGCAATAAGCACAGCACCGTGTGGGAAAACAGTGCGCACAATGAATGGTCCCGACCAACGAGTTTTTAGTTTTCCCGCAAAAATATGAAGCCTAGAATTGTACAGCAGAACCCTATCTCCCGGGGCAAAGTTTTTCCGGGTTATGAATTGGTCATGGAAAAGTTTGGTCCTGCTCTTGGTGATTCGTGCATTCTCATAAGCTTCATTCCGTATCTCCTCTAATTCAGAAATCTGCAGTTTCCTAAGTTCACCGGCCTTGGTCAGGTCAAAGTTGAGTTGCTTAATTGCCCAGAGGGCCCGGTGTTCTAATTCTACTGGCAGATGACAGGCTTTTCCAAACACGAGTCTGTAAGGAGACATCCCCAGAACTGTCTTAAATGCGGTACGGTAAGCCCACAATGCATCATTGAGCTTAACCGACCAATCCTTTCGGTTTTGTCCGACAGTCTTTTCCAGAATGAGCTTGATCTGTCGGTTGGTGACTTCTACCTGCCCATTTGTCTGGGGATGATACGGGGTTGATAACTTGTGATTGATGGAATATTTTCGCATCAGAGTTTCAAAAACTCTGTTGCAGAAATGTGATCCATTATCACTAATTATCGCTCTCGGGGTGCCAAATCGGGAGAAGATGTTATCTTTAAGAAATTTGACAACCACTTTGTTGTCATTCGTCTTGGTCGGCACAGCTTCTACCCATTTAGAGACATAATCAACAGCAACCAAAATGAATTGGTTACCGAAGGAGTTGGGGAATGGCCCCATGAAATCGATACCCCAAACATCAAAGATTTCAACTTCAAGGATCGGGTTCAGGGGCATCATGTCTCTTCTAGAAATTTTCCCGATTTTCTGACAATTTGCACATGACTTGCAAAAATGATATGAATCCTTGAACAAAGTGGGCCAGTAGAACCCACTTTGTAGAACCTTCTCTGCAGTCTTACGGGGACCGAAGTGTCCTCCGCATGCAAGATCATGACAAAAGCTGAGCACACTCCTCTGTTCCTCCTCGGGTATGCATCGTCTAATTATTTGGTCTGGACAATACTTAAAAAGATACGGTTCTTCCCAGAAGAAGTACCGTACTTGGGCAAAGAAGCGGTATTGGTCTTGCTTTGTCCAGTCAGCGGGTAATTGTCCCGTGGCCAGGTAATTAACGATGTCAGCATACCAGGGTTCCTTAAGAATGGCTAGGATGTGCTCATCAGGGAAATCCTCGTTGATCGGAGCTTGGATGGTTGGTGCATTCGGAATTCGTGAAAGATGATCAGCAACCACATTTTCAATACCTCGTTTATCCCGGATTTCTAAGTCAAATTCTTGAAGCAAAAGGATCCACCGAATCAGTCGGGCTTTTGCTTCCTTCTTGGTCATGAGGTATTTCAGAGCCGAGTGATCCGTGAAAATCACCGTTTTCGAACCTAACAAGTAGGGCCGGAATTTTTCTAACGCAAAGACAACGGCCAAGAATTCCTTCTCAGTCGTTGTATAGTTCTGTTGGGCGTCATTCAAGGTCCTACTCGAATAGTAAATCATGTGCTGCCTATTATCGATGCGCTGTCCTAGAACAACACCAATTGCAAAATCAGATGCATCACACATGATTTCAAATGGCTGGGCCCAATTAGGAGCAGAAATGATAGGTGCAGAAATCAGTTCTTGCTTAAGCCTCCCCCAAGACTTGAAACATTCATCATTGAAGTCAAAGGGCACGTCCTTAGCGAGCAGGTTAGTTAAGGGCCTCGCAATTTTGCTAAAGTCCTTAATGAACCGTCGGTAGAACCCAGCATGCCCTAAAAAGGATCTAATATCCTTGATGCTTTTGGGTGGTGGGAGCTTAGCAATCACTTCTACCTTAGCCTTATCCACTTCTATGCCTCTCCTCGAAATCTCATGGCCCAAGACAATCCCCTGTCTCACCATAAAATGGCATTTTTCCCAGTTTAGAGTTAGGTTCTTCTCAATGCATCTTTGTAGCACTAACTCTAAGTGATGAAGACATTGATCAAATGAATCTCCGTAGATGGAGAAGTCATCCATGAAAATCTCAAGAAAACGTTCCACCATATCAGAGAACAAACTAAGCATGCACCGTTGGAATGTTGCAGGAGCATTGCACAATCCAAAAGGCATGCGCTATAAGCAAAGGTTCGGAACGGGCAAGTGAACGTTGTCTTTTCTAGTCTTCTGCAGCAATGGGGATTTGATTGTATCCCGAGTACCCATCCAGAAAGCAGTAGTACTCATGTCCAGCCAAACGCTCAAGCATTTGGTCGATGAAGGGTAGCGAGAAATGGTCTTTATGGGTAGCAGCATTCAACTTCCTATAGTCGATACAAACACGAACCTTCGTAGGCAACCTTATTTGTACCAACTCTTTTTCCTCATTTTCTACTACCGTAAAGCAAGCCTTCTTTGGGACCGCATGAACCGGGCTAACCCATTGGCTATCAGAAATGGGATAAATGATCCCATTATCTAATAGTTTCAGAATTTCAGCCTTCACTGCCTCTTGCATGAGAGGGTTAAGCCTGCGTTGTGGGTCTTTCCTAGGGATTGCTTCATCAACTAAATGGATTCTATGTTACACTATGGCTGGACTTATTCCTTGATGTCCTTCATTGTCTATCCAATGGCTTCCTTATGTCTTTCCAGAATAGACATTAAGCTGTCCTCTTGTTGCTCAGTCAGGTGGGATGCTATGATGACTGGCAAGGTGTCCTTTCCGCCCAAGTAGGCGTACTTGAGATGTTCAGGCAGGGCTTTCAGCTCTAGGGAGGTGTTGCTTCATTGGAGGGAATCTCTGGGCTTTCGATCCTAGGATGGGGTACACTGGGGCTTGATGCCCAATCCACTGCTGAATCTACGATCTGGTCTTAATTGAAATCCTCAGCCTCCAGATCAAACTCTGCCTCAGTTTCTATCTCCATGCATTCCTCATGCTCACTGGTCAGGTTTTCAATAGAATTGACCTCAAATGTCTGATCATTGACATCCCTAGGCTGTCTTCCAAGATTGAAGACATTGACTTCCTTCGTCATATCTCCAAAAGTTAATCGCATGGACCCGTTCCTACAGTTGATTATGGCATTGGCTGTAGCAAGGAATGGGCGCCCTAAGATGACGGGAGTTTGAGACCTAAGATTGGACACAGGTTGGGTCTCAAGCACAATGAAGTCAACGGGGTAAATGAAATCCCCGACCCGGATGAGGACGTCTGTGATTTTTCCTCGGGATCTTCACAGATCGGTCAGCTAGCTGAATGGTGACTCGAGTTGGGCTTAGCTCACCCAACCCAAGCTGCTGGTATACTGAGAGAGGCAACAAGTTGATACTTGCTCCTAGGTCAAGAAGCGCTCTACTAATTTCGGTCTGTCCTATGGTGCAGGAAATGGTGGGACATCCGGGATCCTTATATTTCACCGGAATGGGACCAGACAGAATTTCGCTTATGTTAGTGGCCAAGAACACTTTCTTGGGCACATTGGTCTTTCTCTTCTTAGTACACATATCCTTCAGAAATTTGGCATAAGCCGGGACTTGTTGGATAGCGTCTAGAAGTGGCACATTTAACTTGACCTGGTTGAACATCTCTAGCATTTTCTCCATGTGCATATTTTTATTGTTGTTCCTAAGCCTATTGGGAAAGGGTGCTACAGGCTTATGAGCTTGTTCAGTAGCTTTGTCCTCGTCAGATGTTTGTGGAGCGGATAGGGAGGAACTAGCAGAGGTGGAGGCTTGAGTGGGATCAGGATGGACTGGACTCTTCTGTTGGTAGACCTGGTTGTCTACCTTCTTTCCAGATCTCAGTGTGTGAACAACATTACACTGGTTAATTGATGGATCCTAAACTTCATATGCTTGGTTGGAGGTTTTTGGGTTAACTAGTGGCTGACTAGGCAAAGTACCCTTAGGTCTCTCACTTAGGGATCTAGCTAACTGGCTCATCTGCAATTCTAACCTTGATATGGCCTGTGAATGACTGTTCAGAGTTGTCCCTGATTCTGCATAAAAACGGCTTGGGACTTAATGAAAGCCTCTATGCTCTCCTCCAATTTACTGATTTTCTTTTCCATTGGAGAGCCTTGGGAGGAGGAAGATGGGGCTTAACTGAGAAAAGGTGGTGGAGGAGCAGGATGGTGAAAGTTGTTGGAAAAATTAGGTCTGGGAGGATTGTTTGGGGCCCAGGAGAAATTTGGGTGATTCCTCCAGCCGGGATTGTAGGTCTGCGAGTAGGGGTTGTGAAGCGGCCGTGAGTAAGCCACGTTCATGTGTTCCGGTGGCACTTATTGGGCATGGAAAACAGGGCACTCTTCAAAGACATGGTTCGGTGCCTGACAATACGAACAACCCGGATTGTGAATTGGTGGTGAGTTGATCTGGTTGACACTAGCAGGCTCTTTTGTTTCTAAAGCCTTTATCCTTCTCATCAGGGTAGCAATCTTAGCCTCGGCAGCTATGGATGATTCTAGAGATAGGAGCCCTCCTCTTAAAGCTATAGATTGTGAATTCCTAGGTTTTTCCAAGGCTGGCTCCCATTGCAGGGTTTTCTCCGCTAAGTCCTCAAATAAATCCCAACCCTGATTCTCATCCTTCTGCAAGAACCCTCCCTGACACATCATTTCTAACAGGGTCTTAGTCTGATAATCTAGACCATCGTAGAGAATCTGGCATTGACGCCATTTCTTCACGCCATGATGAGGGCACTGAGCGAGGAGATCTTTGAATCGCTCAAAGTATCTCCAAAATGGTTCGCTGGGGTCTTGCTTAAACTGCATGATATTCTTCCTAATGAGGGCAGTCTTGTGAATGGGGTAGAATTTCTTCAAGAAGGCCTTGACGAAATCATCCCAGGTCGTGACTGAATCTGCTGCCAAGCTGTACAACCACTTCTTAGCTAGGTCCTTTAGGAAAAAAGGGATGAAACGTAACCTAACGGCATCGTCTCCTAGCTGGGGTATACGCATCATGAGGCATACTTCTTCAAATTCCCTAACAAAGAAGTATGCGTCCTCGATTCTAAACCATGAAATTTGGGAAGAGTGTTAATAAATTGGGGCTTTAACTCAAAATATTACCGTTTGCTTCAGGAAGTTTTATGCAAGATGGAAGTGAAGTTCTGATCGGGTAAAATCTATCCTGAAGTGACGCCATCACCAGTTCTGGATGCAAGGGTAGAGAAGTATTTCTTGTTAATCTGGAAGTTGACGGATCTCTCACCCACTCTTGCATGCAGCACACCACAACCAACGTGAAGACAACAAACAATCGAAAAAAGAACTAAAAACAAACAAAAGAAAGAAAAACAACCACAAGCCTTAGTCTAAGGTACCTGGACCTAGACGACTCCTAACTGGTCGATTCTCCGGGGAAGGTTGTTGCAGGAACTCGACTACAAACTAATCGGCCGGGAAAGGGCAAAGCTCGGGGGGAGGTATCCGGGCAGAGCCACGGGCCTAATTATGCCAAACCATGGAGCTTTCGAGGCTTTACCTCTCAATCCACTTTCCTTAGACACTGATTTTGCAGGAGTATAGTTCTTACAATTTTCAACCTCAGTTAATCTCTTAGTGAGTCCGAGATGTCCCTAGGGCCAACGTCTATTAATTTTTAGTTAAGGCTTGGGAAAATGTGAGTGCACTTGGAGATGATTTTTGGGCTAAGGAAGGGTGATGAAATCTCCACCTTATCTTGTTTATTTGGGTTTTGCCCTTAAAGTCAATTGTGCAAGCGTACAGTTTATTCACAACAAGGTAACACTCAAAGCGGTAAATCACTTCAAAATGTTAGTTTATTCTATATGAATGCACACGTACCTTATCTCCAGCACTCTTCAACAGAAATTGAAATGAATTGAAATAGACACGTGCCCTAATGCAAAAGTCTAATCCAAATTTCAATTAAGCAACAAGTGAATTTCTGTTGAATTTATTACACATGCATATAGGTGAAGCATCCAAGAAAACTACAAATTTAGAAAGCAAAATATTTTTTTTTAGCGGCTTTCGGCAACCCTGCAAACAAGTTTGTTAGTACTTCAATCGGAAAAACTCGCTTTTACACGAATTTTTCCGAGGGCAAATGAGTCCTCGCGCAATGTCCTTGGCCACCTCTTTTGCTTCCCGCGATAGTGAGCTCCTTGGTACTTCTCCTACACACAAAAAGAACAATCTTTAGTAGTGAACAATAAAGCCGTTCCCTCCCCGGCAACGGCGCCAAATTTGATCGGCAAATGGCAAGCACTAAATAAAAGAAGGAAGTGCGGGTTGATGTTACTGCTTTTGCGATTCTTCCGTAGTAGCGAAGTGGCTATACGGGTCGTATCCACAAGGAGGGAGAGCGATGGAAGCTTGATGCGGCTTTTATGTTCAAGAAGAAAGAAAGTTCTTGTTTCCAAATAAAGAATTGAAAAGTGAAAGAAGTTGTTTTAGAGAATTGTTGGAAAATGTTTTGGTGGTTTGTAAAAGTGATTTTTTTCTTAGTTGTAAAAATGCATGGCTAACTTTCTACTAAGTGCTCCCACTAATTTCTAACTCTTTGAAGATAGCCTCACGATGGATCATAGGCAAACACAACCCTTGTGCATTGGAACTATTCACGTGAAAATCGAGTGAAAGTTCATCCTAAAACTTAGCTTTACACGGCAAAAACTCGGACATTCCCTTATCAAGATCCGATAGAAGGCGAGAATAAGGGAAGACTCGAGTGCACTATTGGTATCGGCAAAGTTAAAAGGAAAAGTCTCTAACTTACAATAACAAGTAAAGTATACAACTCATAGATCATCAAAACTCATTAAACATGAAGTATAAGAAAGTAGATACTTGTAGGTAAATTAGAGTTAGAACCCTCGTCTTAAGATGCCATAGCTCTCATTTGCACAAGGCTTGTTTGGCACTATTGACTCATGCGGGTTATCAAACAAGTGTTAGAAATTAGTGGGTTAGTAGTTAGTTAGCCATGCTAAATGAAAAAGTTAGTTAGCCATAAAAGTAAAAGAAACAACAAAGTAGAAGAAGTGGAAAGAGGGGGTTACACTACAAGAAAACAAAAGAAAAGAAAAGTTAAAGAGAGGAAGTTACACTACAACAAAGCAAAAGAGAAGAAGTGGAGAAGAAAGAAATTACACTACAACAAGTAAAAGTAAATTCAAAGACAAGTAAATGGAACGAAGGAAGAGAAGTAGTACTTGTATTATCTTGTCACCCTTCAAATACAACACTTTACACACTCTCTCTCTTTCACTTTAATGGCTAAAACCTAAAACTAGAAGAAGAACAACAACAACTACAAACTAAAAACAAGATTATAAAATTTGCTTAAACTCTGATCTGCTTCACTGAAGACCCCTAGGGGGGCTTTTATAGGCACCAGGGCAAAGGGGGCCACATGCACAGCACGTGGCCCAAAACTGAAGCGCGCGCGAGCCAAGATGGCCGCGGAAACGCGACTTTTGCCGCGTTTTCGCTGCCAAGCCAGGGCGGCGCGTGTCCAGTTTTGGGTAGCGCTTCGTCCAGACTGTCTTCTGACCACCTGTACTCCTGGATTTACGATTTGACTCCCTAGGCTGACAAAATCTTCACTCTAAGGTCAATGGCTACTTGGTAGGATCTTAATCACCAATTAAATGGTGATTTAGGTCTTCTTCTTCATTTGAACACCATGGACCTAGAATCAAGGAAGCAAGGTATTATTAGCAGAATTTATTATCAAATAAATGTGAGAATGTGATGAAAATTATGCAAAATTAGAGACTAATCAGAGCTTCATACTTGCCATCATGCACTTCTTTGAGTACTTCCTGTACCTCCTTTTGCGACAAACAGCGGAGGAGGATCCCATCATGCGATCGGCGATACAGTATTCGCGTGATCTCATTATACTAGAATTTGGGGGCTTTCCTTCTAATGATAGCCGCCTCTTTGGGATCATCAGGAAGGATGTCATACAATGCATAGTCGATGTACGGGAATCGTCAATCCCTGCGTTCTGGACCTATTGAAGTCTCTAAAGCTTCTTTGGCTTGACAGTCTCCTGTCGGATTTTGGTGATCTTCAAAACCGGTTCTTAGGCAATACAAGCCGTGGCTGTAGACAATTATTTTCTCTACTACCCAGCTGGAAGGGCTAAGGAGGCAGCGTGAGATGCCAGTGCATCTGTGGCACATTAGCGTGGTACATGGTCGATGTAAAAGTTTTCAAACCTTTCGGCCATTTGCATTGAAATAGGGTACTAAGTCTTCATGCCTGACTTCATACTCTCTGCGAACTTGGTTAACTATGAGTTTAGAGTCACCGTATGCTTCGAGATTTTTAATGCCAATCTCATCGGCAATTTGCATTCCAATCAAGAGGGCATTGTATTCCGCTACATTATTGGAGCATGGCTCGGTTAATGAGAATGCACGAGGGATCACATAGTTCTGTAGGGAGACCAGTACTACCCCCACTTCTGCTATGACATGCCCTTGCGGACTTATTCTCGATGCACCGTCGAAGAAGAGTTGCCACACCTGCCCTTCAAAAGATGTCTGGGTCAGACAAACTTCAGTGACCTCGTTTGGGAGATCCTCATAAAGTTTGATCGTTCTCGGATCTGGATATTCAGCCAGGAAATCTGCCATCGCTTGTCCCTTCACGGCTTTTTGTGGTAGAAAGCGCATCTCATATTGGAAGAGCAGTATGACCCATTTTATCAGTTGACCATTTAGTGACGATGACTTCGTCACGAGCGACCTCAAAAGGTTGACTTTTAATGTGACATTTATAGTATAGCCCACCAAGTAGTGTCGCATTTTCTAGACGGCGAACACCAATGCCAAACATTCCTTTTCGATCAGGTTATACTGATGTTTGGCTCCGATCATGGTTCTGCTCAGATAGTAGATTGCTTGCTCATGTCCCTGATCATTATTCTGGGCTAGTAAAGCTTCTACGGAATGATCCATCACTCGAACATATATCAGAAAAGGTTTCCTGAAACTGGAGCTGTAAGGATGGGTGGTAGCGTAAGGTATCGTTTGATTTCCTCAAATGCTTGTTGGCAAGCATCATCCCAGATGAATGAGACGCCCTTCTTCATTAATTTGATGAAGGGTTGGCATCTTATGGAGAGATTTGAGATAAACCTCCAGATGTACGCTAGTCGCCCTTGCAATCCTCTAAGCTCTCTAAAATTCATTGGAGGTCGCATCTCCTAGACAGCGCCGATTTTTTCTGAGTCTAAGTGAATTCCTTTGGATGTCATCACAAACCCTAGGAATTTGCCACTGGCTACCGCTAGGAAAGATTTCGTGGGGTTCATCTTCAACTGATGTGCCCACATGATTTCAAAAACTGTCTTCAGATCTGCTATGTGGTCGCCCTTGGTGCGGCTTTTTACAGCAATATCATCGACATAGCATTCTACTATTTTACGCATGTGTTCGTGAAAAATTGCATCCATAGCTCTCTGATATGTTGCTCCAGCATTTTTAGTCCGAAGGGCATGACAGTATAGCAATATACCCCCAGTGGTGTCCTGAAAGAAGTATGCTTTTCATCATCAGGGTACATTTTGATTTGATTGTACCTTGAGAATTCATCCATAAAGGACATTCATTCAAACCCGCACGTATTGTCAATCATGACATCCGTGATTGGGAGAGGGAATTCATCTTTGGGATATGCTTCATTTAGATCGCAAAAATCGATGCAAATCCAGATCTTCTCATTTTTCTTGGTAACGGGGACGATATTGGCTACCCAATCAGGGTATTGCTCCTTCCTAATGAAGCCAGAGTCTATAAGCTTTTTAACTTCCGACTAGATTACTTCCATTATTTTTGGACGAAACCGTCGCTGCTGCTGTTTGACTGGCTTCACGTCTGAATTAATGTTAAGGCGATGCATAGCCACTCAAGGATCAAGCCCAGGCATGTCCTCGTAATTCTAAGCGAAAACATCTATATACTCTCGCACAAGAGATATTAAATCTTCTTTCTCGGAGGGTGATAGGCTTTCACTTATAAAGATGGGCTTAGGATTAGCCTCATCTCCCAGATTAATCTGGGTGACCTTATCTTCCATTGGTGGTTCGCGTTGTTCGAAGCGAATATCCAAGAGAGTGTTTAGGTGTTTAATCAAGGATCTGTATCAGATTGGATCATTTCATCATCTCCGTCTTCCAGGTGGCTTGTTGAAACCATGTTTACTGAAAGTTCTCCGAAGAGGTTGCTGACACTAACGTCCGACTCCCACGATGACGTGCCAGATGATTAATTATGATATAATGACTTTTTATATTCGGAGGCTGACGGAATTAGAGTTGACACATAGCCAAAACCCTGCGAGTTCGATGGTAATAGTCAGGGGTCTTCCCTTTCGGAATGAAAGATCGAAGTAGTGTTCTTCTTCCTTTGCCAAAGTTCAAGTCAGGACCATTTGTTAGATCATACTCCATCCTCTCCATCATTCTGAGTACATTTGGCTCATAATGAGAGAACTGAGGAGATTCGTTCTCGCTTTCTGAGTCTTCGCAAGACATCAATTCAGACTTAATTCTTCCGAAAAGAATTAGTTTTTGGCCTTTGCGTCTTGCTGGGACCATGAATAGTGATTCTTGTACATCACCGACATCTTGGTACGTTTTGAGGGATTACTTCATTGGTACATGCAATGATGTCAGAGCATCCGTTGCCGACCAGGGGTCATTATCCACCTCGGTACTAGTGTCTGATGGCACTGGATCAGAAGCAAACATAGAAAAGTAAGCCAAATCCAACTCTTCATTAATATACCACTCGCCTACATCATCGGCGGTGTTATTAACATCGAGCTTATTAATGCTCGTTACAAGTGGATTTAATTCCCACATGCACTCTACTTCCGCCTCTGGCTCAGTGTCAGCTTCATTATCAGAGTCTGGTTCATCTGGTTGTGGGTTCTCGTTTGTCTCTAGAGAGTCTTGGTACAAGAGGGAGTTTGTGAAATAATTCTCTACCCCCTTGAGCGGATGCCTTTCGGCAATCAACGTTCGGATTTTCCCACTTCCGTCGATATACTTCATAACTTGATGTAAAGTAGAGGGGATAATGGAATTACGATGAATCCACAGTCGTCCGAGCAGCAAATTGTACGAAGTGTCAGCGTCGATCACATAGCACGTCACTTCAAATCTTAGATCTTCAATCTGGCATTTGAGCATGATCTTCCCAATTGGCGCGCATACCATTGGCATTGAAACCATAGATGGTAGTTTGGGTGGCGCTCAATCGGTGGGTGGGGATCCCTAAGTGCTGCATGACCCGGCGAGGCATGATGATTAACGTGGATCCTGGATCTACCTGAATGCGGCTCACTTCAGATGATCCAATGTACCCTGTGAAGTGCAGGGGCCGATCATGTTTCCCTTCGACTTGCATGTCATCTGATGTGAAGGTGATGCAGGGGGATTTTGAGAGGCATGGAAGTAGTCTTCTTTATCTTCCTCCTGCGGTTTAGCCGGGATCTAAGCCATAAAGACCTTAGCATCAGCTAGATCTTCCCTCAAAGCTTCTCTTGTTGACTTTGACAGTTTCAGGAGCTCGTAGAGGGTGATCCTGGCCGGGACATTGGCCAGTTGAGCCAAGACGTCAAAATGGTAAGGTGTTGGAGATCCTTCCACGTTGTTCTTTAGGGGAGCCTTGAAAAACCAAAGCTCTTTCTGCTTCTCCACAGGTTGCTTCGCGGAGGGCTTGGTTGGCTATGCAGTAGGTTTAGGAGGGCTTGCCACCATCTCATCATACTTCTTTAAATACGACTGACTCGAGCGAGTTTCTGTCACAAGTGATTTATTTAGCTCTGTGGCAAGGACGATTATTTCCTCTTCCGAATCGGTTAGTGAGGGAACATCAGTTTTTGCTTCCCGAGAAGAAGTGCACACCACATTGCAGGTCGAAGCTTTCGCCTTGTCTTTGGACTTTCTGTTGGTAACAATAGTCCACCGTTGGCCATCCACAAGGCCCGGATGAACCCACATAATTTCTCCCTAAGGTATAGGGATAGGTACAAGACCTTTCTCCTCTTGATGATGTGGGTCTATATTGATCATTCTTAGTTTCCATTTCGGGATGAAAACACTTTGGACAGTGCTGGAGGCTGTTTTCCAAAATGAAGAAATGATATCATATTAGCTGTAACTTTCTTCTGCTCTAGACGGAGCTTTAGCACTTCTGCATCGATCAGAGCTTCAAAAATATCTTTGAAGACATAACAGCTCTTGGTGGGGTGCCCTAACATCCTATGATACATGCAGTAGTTAGGATTGTCGAACTTACCGACTTCCTTAGGACGTCTAGCTTCAAGGAAGCTTCAATCTGTTACTCTTGTTGAGTAACTTGAACAACGAATCGACATGCTCGTCTTTGAAGCAATACTGCTTGTTGGCGCGTGGCTAACTTGAAGAACCACCTGTTGGCCCAAAGGCCCATCACTCTAGTTTTGATGATGATTAACTCATGTAGTATAGTACTAATGATCTTGTGTTTAATTAGTCTCAGATTTATGATCAAGATCTTAGTAGGTGTTTAGCTTCAACAAAGGATTTAAAGTCAAGTTTTGGAGTTAGCACGTGTTGATTCAAGAGCTTGTGCATCAAGACCACATCAAATACTCAAGAGGAGTCTAGCTCATTGGATCAAAGTTTGGACCAAGTGAAGAAGGAGAAGGAGACTTCAAGTGAAGACCTTCAAGAGAAGACTTGTGTCTAGATTTATTTTTAGTAAGATTTTATTTTTAGATAAAATGTAAAGGATAGATTAGTTGGTAGATTGCTCAAGTATCATATACACTCACACACAAGATTTAGATGAGTTTTTATAAAAGAGTTTTCATTTTGAAAAAATACCGTTTTGATTTTTGGAGTTTCATATATACACATGTGTTTTTAACCAAAACTATTTTAGTGCTTAATGTCAAAAACATAGATATTTCATCATATATGTGTAGTGGATCATATCCATACACACCAAGCTTTAAAAGTGTTTAAAATATCTTGTTTTTGTATTTGGAGAAGTTTTGAAAAATCAATTTGGAAAAATATGATTTTTGTTTTAAGGCAAAATTTCTAAGTTACAAAAATAGTTCAAAATGTGTTTAACATGTTTTGGTTTTTACTCTAAAATGTTTGTATATCAAAGTATATTACTGAACTTATTTTTGTAGATATTTAGAGATTTTATGGGATTTTATTGCAGGAAAAATAACAAGTTTTTAAATCCCCAAAATCTGTTTTTGGCCTTCTGCCAGTCGACCGCATGGTCGACCGAGCTAGGGATCGGTCGACCGGGCGGTCAACCGACGTGCACAAAACATGCAGGGCCAGGGCCGGTCGACCGCCAGAGAGTGTCTGCTCTCTGGAAATGGCGCGGTCGACCGGGCGGTCGAGCGCTGGGCCATTGCCCTGAAGGCGGTCGACCGACCTTCCCAACAGTCGAAAAATCGACCGTTGGCGGTCAAGGGGCGGTCGACCGACAGCAGTGCAGACTGCTGATTTGGAAAAAGGCTAGTTTTTGGATGCCTATATATTGGGGTTCCCATGGACTGTTTTCTATAAGATTTCAAGTGGGTTTTCAAGCTAGTTTTTGATACATCTTTTAGTATTTATCTCCACTTGTTTAAGAGCCAAAATTGCTATATCAAAAGGAGAGTTTTACATGAGTGTTTTCAAGAGTGATTCTTTGAGTTTTTCACCACCACAATCAATCCAAGTTTTCTCACATATACTTGAGCTTTTCATTGATAAATCCATCCTATAGAAGAGTTGTTGTGAGAGGATTTTAGGTGATCAAAGTGTTGTGGCCACCAAAGTTTTCATCTTTGTATTTGAGGAGGCGGACTTGCGGGTTCACGTTGTTTCGGGTTCTAGTGAGAACTCGGTGTAGAGGTGCGGCCTCAGCAAGCTTGCGTGCTTACGTGTGTTTGTTCTTGCGGGAACAAGAGAGGGACTAGAGAGTCCAAAGGAGTTCTAGTGTGAACTCGCTTGTAGGTGTTGTGACACTGAGTGATCCGATGGGATCGTTTTTATAGTGAAAATCTTTCATAGTGTTGAAGGCGGAGACGTGGAGCAAGTGTGCTCGAACCTTAAAATAATTCTCCCGTGTTTGCGATTGCTCTCTCTATCTCTCACTTGTCTTTTTATCTTGCTTATTGATTGTGATCCAATATTGCATATTTTACCTCATTATTCCCATGCATTTTTGTAATAAATATATGATTTTTACTCATCTTCTCTATATATTTGCAGGTACACACCCTAATGGAGAGAAAGCCAATAATCACTTTAATTAGCAATAATTAAAGTGATTAAATTCAAGATTAAGATAAGCCCAAGATTTGAATTCAAGATCCAGAGAGATCCGCGCGCCCAATGAAGAATCCAGAAGGCCACGTGGCTAACCACCTAACAAGAAGATCCCAACAGAAAATCTGGGCTCAACGGCCCAGATTCTGCCGTAAATACCAGAATTTCCCGCCATTTTTGCGGAAGTTATAGGTGGTTAGGATCCCGGATTTTGCGCCAACCAACTAGGTTCTGGATCCTTCACCTGGGGCTATAAATATGTGACCTTGGACCTGCGAGTAAAAACTGAATGGAGAAGAGAGGAGAAATTGTTAGTTGTTGTAATTTTGTATTTTCTCTCTAGGTTTTAGTTCTTTAGATCCCTCTTCTTCTTCCCTAGATACTTTGTAAAAGAGAGAGATTGTGAGAGAGAGAGCTTGTGTAATCAAGGTGTGACAACTTGAAGCAACAAGGATTCATCCATTCTCCTTCCTCTACTTGAGCTTGGTTCTAGTTTACTTGCTTTCTTTACTTACTTTCTTTACTTGCTTTCTTTACTTCCTTGCAATTTACTTCATGCTTTGTTTTACTTTTCTCATGGCTTGTAGCTAATTCTTTCTCCATGTACTAGCTAACCACTAGCCTTGCCATCTTCACTTACTCATGGGTGATTGCTTTATTTCATCTTGCAAGTTGGATGGTCTTCTCTTCTCCGATGGGTTAAACCACCCTTCATCTACATGAGAAAGTAATTAGATCAACACGCAAGACGAAACCTACGCCGATGGAGTGACAACATGAGGCACGCCTTCACTATCACGGAGTTTGGTAAGCTTTGGCAAGGTAGTAAGGTAAGCTAGTCATGATTTGATTCTTCAAGTTTTCATTCTTTCTAGTGTTAATACCAAATCCTCTTCTTGATTTCTTTTCCGACTTTTTCACCATGAACATATCCATCCTTTCTTTAGTTTCTTTTTCATTTGATTCATTATTTTTATTAGCATAGAAGAATTCTCGTTTAACAACTTCACTACGATTCGTAACGCTTCTATCGCTAGCTCTCCCTGAGAATCGACTCGGTATAGCCTTATGCTATAGCGGAGATAAGAAAGGGATACATCGATTACATTTTAATACACCTTTCTCGTCTAAATCACTTATCTTCATTGCTCATATCTCTTATATGCTTGATATATTGTGTGCTTAATTGATATATGCTTGGGGATTGTTTGCTCACACTTGTATTCAACCAAAAGAGCCAAAGCGGCATCTCAACTCTTATCTAGAGGAATCTTAAGGAGATAGTGCAGAGCCCTTCACGGGGAATTCGGCTACACTCTTAGGTTATACCTTGTGTGTTTAGCTAAAAATATTTTAGTTTACATAAATAGTTTTTATTCTGCATTAATTCACCATTAGATTAGCTAGTAACCTATTCACCCCCCTCTAGGTGATTTTAATTGGTATCAGAGCCAAGTGCTCTTAATTTGGGTCTAACCACCTTGAGTTAAAGATCCTCATTTATAGCTAATCACAATATTTGTACACACACATGGATTTCATATCACCTCCTACCTTTGACATTCTTAATATCCAAACTTGAAATGTTAAGATGTCTATGTACCTCAAAGGCCTAGAATTCATGTTTATCTTGCTACCAATAAGGATTCATATTTTAATAATAGCAAGTATCTTGAGGCTAATTCAAAAGCCATTCATGCTTTAAAGAGTACCCTAAATGATGAATATTTATTTAGGGTTGCTAATCTTGATTCGGCTTTTGTAGTTTGTACATTATAGTCTCCCTTGGTGAACAAGAACAATACTATGCGGGGAGCGACTCGGATGTTGGAAGTGAGGCTTCCAACGTATGCTACATGGTCCAAGGGGATAACCCCTTGAGGTAAACTCTGAATCCGAGCTTGATGAGGATGTTGATATGCCATATGATGAACTTGCATCTTTTTGTCAACAACTCCTTGAAAAATATGATTTGCTTAAAAAGGAAAATAAGAATTTGAAAAAGAAATATGACTCCATTTTAGAAGAAAATGATTTTTTAAAAAATAAAGTTGCATGCATTGTAAAAGAAAATGAAATTTGAAAAATGAGAATATTTCTTTATGTTCAAAATTAAATGATCTTTGTGAAGGAAATAATTCTTTGAAAAATAAAATTAGTTTGGTAGAAAAATAAAAAGAAGTTGCTTTGAATGAAAATAACTCTTTAAAAAGAAAAGTTATTTCAAAAGAAAAAGAAAATGTTTCTAAAAAGAATAAAAATAATGATTCTCATTCTCACCATGCTTTACATGCAACTATTGATCAAAATGAAATTAAATTTTTGAAAAATAGAATAGATTGTTTGAGCTCAACTTTGAGCAATTGTGCATTTAGCCATAAAATATTGGAAACCTTGTTTCAAAAGAAACGAATTCCACATGTTCATGCACATTACCCACAACATGCATATGTGCACTTTGCACATCATGATCACACTTATACACTATGCATGATAGAATGTACAAGTGTGCGCATTGCGGCCGCAAAGGCCATTTGGCAAAGTTTTGTTATGGTAGAGTAAATTCCTCAAATTTTGCTAATAAAAATGTTTGGGTTCCAAATAAGACTAACCCTCGTGGACCCAAAAGAAAATGGGTACCAAAATACCCACCTTTTGTATTTGATGTAGGCGTGGGCTCTCACATGACGTGAGAGATTTGGTGCCTTGGTGGTGGATGCACATGGACTAGATGGACACTCATATTGATGCACCACTATCAAGGAAGTTTTGGTGGGAAGGCCATTATGTTTTGGAGACTTAGAGTACAGTTCCTTGGTTTGGTAACTATTTCTAAACTCCTATTTTATTTACACGCTTTTATATTTGATGATTTTTAGCATGTGTTAGTGTTTGTTAAAATAATCATGTTTTGTGCTTCATGTGGTAAATACTTATTTAGATATAGTTTTTGTCAAAACTTGTGTATATACTTGTACAAGTAGTGAGCAACATTTGATTCATATATGTTTGCACTTCATTACTCATTTGTACTCATTACATGCACTTGTATAGCCTAGTTTTGATGATTACCTCATTTATATATACTTTGCCTATTTTCATGTTTTTACTTCATGTATATGTAATCTTTTTCTAAAACTAATAAATATACATGTATATCCTTGAGTCACTTGCCTTTATGCAATTTATATTATGGACTCTTTTTATGTTTGGGATATGTATGCACATTGTTAGCTTTGGATAAATCATACATATGCCTTGAAGTTTGTTTTTAATGAAAATAAATTTCATGCTTTTCATGTTTTTTTAATAAAATGATATTCATGTTTATTTTGAGCCTAATTGACTATTTTCATGAAAAATGCTACTTACATGATTATTGTGCACTCACACTTCATTTGTTTACTCATGACATTGTTTTCATGAGAACTTTTGTGCTTTACAGATTTCGAGTGTCAACTCCTATGTATTTAGTATGTTTCATGATATGCATATGATTTAGTTTCATATTTGAAGGATCTTTAACTAGTTTTTCAAAAATTACTTTAACTAGTTATTTATTCTTCATTAGGTAGTGTTTTCACAATAAAAATATTTTCAAACTCTTACTTTTGAAAACCCCTACCAACCCCAATAAGGGCGGATGGATGAGCGACCATGCCTTGTATGCTCAAATTTAATATCTTTTATCATGTGCATGAAAAGGTTGGATATTTATGAGTTATACACTTGTTTCTCATCATATTTTCAATTGGTATTACAATTGATATTTTTATATATACTCATATTTTGTTTTCTATATATGTATGCTTTAAATTTCAAATAATATCAATTTTCATTGGTATTTTCATTTTCATACATATATATGATTTGCTTGTACTTGATTTACAATATATTTACATGTTTAAAGCACAAATTATGTTTATAATAAGCTTGATTTAAATCTTGATTTTCAATTGGTATCTCAATTGGTATTTTAATAAGCTTATGCATTATTTTCAATTCGTATTTTTATTGGTATCATAATTTACAATATACTTCAATTGGTATCAATATATTTCAATTTCCAATTGGGTTTAAATTTCAAATTGGTATCAATATGTTTTACCTATTTGATATCAAAATTTATCATATATTTCAATTGATATCAAAATATAAAATGTTTCTCTTTCATTGGTATCAAAATGTACAAATGTTTCAATTTCAATTAGTATCACAAATTTTCAATTTCATATGGTATCAAAATCTTATGATATCTCAAATTGATTTGTTAATTTAAGAAAAATTCAAAATTTGTATTATTTGTTTACAATTGGTATCTTAAAAATTTGTTTATGTACAAAGGTATCTCAAAATGTGTTTTATTACCTTGAGTAAATATCAAAATTTGTGTTTAAAAATGTTTTGATATGTATTGCCCATATGCAAGGGGAGCTTAACATCTCTTCTGTATATAAATTCATGTTGAGTGTATTTTATATTGAGGAGCTTGACAACTCTTCTTTATATGATACACGTGTGTAGGGGGAGCTTTACATCTCCACTTATGCATTGTATATCATGCGTTATGTGAGTTAGGGTTTGTCATCCCTTCTTCATGTAATGCATGTATGCAGGAAAGCTAACTTAGCGTCGTCCTCTTCATGAATATATCGCATATACATCCTTATTATTGATTTGTTTTATTTTCCCCCCTTTTTTGAGGATTGACAAAAAGGGGAAGAAAAATTTTGAGTTTATATATGCATATTTGTGTTTTTGCATGTATTGAGTTTATGCATCTTATGTTTTTACAAAATGAAAGAATGATTTTGAAAGTTTAAACAAAAAGGGAGAGAAGGTTTTTGGAAAAATATGTTTGGATTTATGCATGTTTCTCTCACCTTGTTGATGCATATATTTGTTTTGTTTTATGTACTTCATTGAATATCTTATTTGTTTATTGTTATGCATGAGTTAAGGGGGAGCTTCTATGAAGCTTAACTTAATCCATGCATATATAACTCCATGAGTTTTGTCATCATCAAAAGGGGGAGATTGTTGGCCCAAAGGCCCATCACTCTAGTTTTGATGATGATTAACTCATGTAGTTATAGTACTAATGATCTTGTTTTTAATTAGTCTCAGATTTATGATCAAGATCTTAGTAGGTGTTTAGCTTCAACAAAGAATTTAAAGTCAAGTTTTGGAGCTAACACGTGTTGATTCAAGAGCTTGTGCATCAAGACCACATAAAGCACTCAAGAGGAGTCTTGCTTATAGGATCAAAGTTTGGACCAAGTCAAGAAGGAGAAGAAGACTTCAAGTGAAGACCTTCAAGAGAAGACTTGTGTCTAGGTTTGTTTTTAGTAAGATTTTGATTTTAGATAAAATGTAAAGGATAGATTAGTTGGTGGATTGCTCAAGTATCATATACACTCACACACAAGATTTAGATGAGTTTTTATAAAAGAGTTTTCATTTTGGAAAAATACCATTTTGGTGCATAAACTCAATATATGCAAAAACACAAATATGCATATATAAACTGAAAATCTTTTTTTCACTAACTCTTCCATACAGGACTTCCCACACAAGGAACCTCCACTGAGGATTTGGGTAAAAGATTTTGAGTTTATATATGCATATTTGTGTTTTTGCATATATTGAGTTTATGCATCTTATGTTTTTACAAAAATGAAAGAATTATTTTGAAAGTTCAAACAAAAAGGGAGAGAAGGTTTTTGGAAAAATATGTTTGGATTTATGTATGTTTCTCTCACCTTGTTGATGCATATATTTGTTTTGTTTCATGTACTTCATTGAATATCTTATTTGTTTATTATTATGCATGAGTGGGGGAGCTTCTATGAAGCTTAACTTAATCCATGCATATATAACTCCATGAGTTTTGTCATCATCAAAATGAGGGAGATTGTTGGCCCAAAGGCCCATCACTCTAGTTTTGATGATGATTAACGCATGTAGTTATAGTATTAATGATCTTGTGTTTAATTAGTCTCAGATTTATGATCAAGATCTTAGTAGGTGTTTAGCTTCAACAAAAGATTTAAAGTCAAGTTTTAGAGCTAGCACATGTTGATTCAAGAGCTTGTGCATCAAGACCACATCAAGCACGCAAGAGGAGTCTAACTTATTGGATCAAAGTTTGGACCAAGTCAAGAACGAGAAGAAGACTTCATGAAGACCTTCAAGAGAAGACTTGTGTCTAAGTTTGTTTTTAGTAAGATTTTATTTTTTAGATAAAATATAAAGCATAGATTAGTTGGTGGATTGCTCAAGTATCATATCACTCACACGCAAGATTTAGATGAGTTTTTATAAAAGAGTTTTCATTATGGAAAAATACCGTTTTGATTTTTGGAGTTTCATATATACACATGTGTTTTTAACCAAAACTTTTTAGTGCTTAATGTCAAAAACATAGATATTTCATCACATATGTATAGTGGATCATATCCATACACACCAAGCTTTAAAAGTGTTTAAAATATCTTGTTTTTGTATTTGGAGAAGTTTTGAAAAATCAATTTGGAAAAATACGATTTTTATTTTAAGGCAAAATTTCTAAGTTACAAAAATAGTTCAAAATGTATGTAACATATTTTGATTTTTACTCTAACATGTTTGTTTATCAAATTATATTACTAAACTTATTTTTGTAGATTTTAGAGATTTTATGGGATTTTATTGTAGGAAAAATAACAAGTTTTTAAATCCCCAAAATCTGTTTTTGGCCTCTGCCAGTCGACGGCACGGTCGACCGAGCTAGGGGTCAGTCGATCGGGCGGTCGACCGACGTGCACAAAACGTGTACGGCTAGGGCCGGTCGACCGCACGGTCGACCTCTAGAGAGTGTCTGCTCTCTGGAGCTGGGCCATTGCCCTGAAGGCGGTCAACCGGGCGGTCGACTGACCTTCCCAACGGTCGAAAAGTCGACCGTTGGCGGTCTATCGGGCGGTCGACCGACAGCAGTGCAGACTGCTGATTTGGACCCCAACGGCTAGTTTTTGGATGCCTATATATTGGGGTTCCCATGGACTGTTTTCACAAGATTTCAAGTGGTTTTCAAGCTAGTTTTTGATACATCTTTTAGTGTTTATCTCCACTTATTTAAAAGCCAAAATTGCCATATCAAAAGGAGAGTTTTACAAGAGTGTTTTCAAAAGTGATTCTTTGAGTTTTTCACCACCACAATCAATCCAAGTTTTCTCACATATACTTGAGCTTTCCAATGATAAATCCATCCTATAGGAGAGTTGTTGTGAGAGGATTTTAGGTGATCAAAGTGTTATGATCACCAAAGTTTTCATCTTTGTATTTGAGGAGGCGAACTTACGGGTTCGCGTTGTTTCGGGTTCTAGAGAGAACTCGGTGTAGAGGTGCGGCCTCGGCAAGCTTGAGTGCTTGCGTGTGTTTGTTCTTGCGGGAACAAGAAAGGGACTAGAGAGTCCAAAGGAGTTCTAGTGTGAACTCGCTTGTAGGTGTTGCAGCACCGAGTGATCCGGTGGGATCATTTTATAGTGAAAATCTTTCATAGTGTTGAAGGCGGGGACGTAGAGCAAGTGTGCTCGAATCTCGAAACAATTCTCCCGTGTTTGCGATTGCTCTCTCTATCTCTCACTTGTCTTTAAATCTTGCTTATGCTTATTACTCATATCTCTTATATGCTTGATATATTGTGTGCTTAATTGATATATGCTTGGGGATTGTTTGCTCACATTTGTATTCAACCAAGAGAGCCAAAGCGGCACCTTAGCTCTTATCTAGAGGAATCTTGAGGAGATAGTCCAGAGCCCTTCACGGGGAATTCGGCTACACTCTTATGTTATACCTTGTGTGTTTAGCTAAAAATATTTTAGTTTACATAAATAGTTTTTATTCCGCATTAATTTACCTTTAGATTAGATAGTCACCTATTTACCCCCCTCTAGGTGATTTCACCACCTCCCCTGACCGGTTGAGGTTTAACGGGGGATTTTGTATCTATCGCCAATGTATCTTTTCTTTTTGATTGAAAAGATATTTCTGGCATGCGCCTTTTTGACTTTTCGGGTTAGGGCTTGTTTTCTTCTACCCTAACCCTGGTGACAATTTCTTCAGCCTTTTCACCTTGCTGGACCAATTGCTTTCAGGTGCAGCTTTCTGCGACTCCTATCTGGGCTAAGAGTGACGTTTGTAGATTGTGGCGGCATGTTTCTACTAGGGTGGCCTGGGTCATACCGCTAGGACATCAGAGTTGCATATTCTGAAATCTCTCCACAAATATTTTGACTGATTCTCCCTTTCGTGCTTTATTTCCAGGAGAGCGGGCATTGTAATTTCTGAGTCGTCTTCAAAGAAGCGCGTCAGGAAGAGCTTTTTCAAATCACCCCAGTTTTTTGATGGAGTCTTCTGGGAGTTTCATGAACCATTCAAAGGCAAGCCCTTTTAGAGTGTCGATGAACAACCGTGCCAAGATGGTATCATTATCTACTACATTTTTTGTCTGAGACTTGAAGTAGTAGATGTGTTGGTTCGGTGACCCTTTGCTGTCAAAAGCCTATAAGGTCAGAGCTTTGAACCTAGGAAGGTATGGAACAAGGTCCCACACGGCCGGATATGGCCGGAACACTCCTGCTTCTTGGAGGCCTTTCCGCTTGGTAAGGGCTTCCAGACGCTGCTGCTCCAATTGACTCATTCTTTTAGAATGAATACCCCCATTCTCCGGGCTGTCTTCCTCTTTAGATGAGGATTTAGATGACTCGAAATTAGACTGCTCCTTCTCCTTGATATGTACAAAAGATGAGCTTTCTATTTCTTTCCGTTTGCCTTTAGACTTCTTAGAAGAAGTTTTGTCGGTTGACTTCCTATTGTCTTTAAGCAATTGTGCGAGCATCTACTTGAGGGTATCGATAGATTCTTATTAAGTGCGAATATATCGAATTGTTCCCTCTGGACCTGGGCCTGCTGTTCAAGGCACCTGGCCGTCTCCTCGGGAGTATTTGTCATATACGTAAAGGCTTCCTTCTCTATGGAAGAGTTCGAGGCCTGCGATTCTGCAATGGCAGAGTGTGATTCACTTCAATGCTCATAATTGATTGGGGCGATCATACCAGTCCAAGCGCAAGTATACCGATACACTCCTTCTGCTTCTGTGTCAGATTCGTCAGAGTTGACTGCCGGTTGTTTTTCCCTACTTCTGCTTGCCATATTTGCAGTGACTTCAGGGTACTTCATGTCAGAGAAGGCTCTCCTTCTGTGTCCCTCTTGGCTGATCGGGAGGTCAAGGTCAATTGTCTGAATACTGACTGTTTGCTTGCATGTGAGTTGCAGCAGCATTCAGAGAACATTGCCGTGATGAACCGTTCACAGCAGCAAGATGGAGTGATCTGATTAGCACTCCTTTTAATTTTCAAATAATCTCTTAGATCCGTGGGAGGGGGATCAAAGAGATTGGCCTCAGGTTGCCGAGGGCTTTTCATTTTCTGAGAGTCACCCTTACGTCGCGAATCTGAGACGCAGGGTTCATGGAGCTCGCATTGTGTAGAACAGGCCCAGTTCTCTCACGTTTTGACTTCAAAGCGTGGGTCTCGTGCCTCTGCTGAGCAGAGACGCGGACCTCACATTGCTGATTATCGCGTTTGGTCAGCGACGGTTGAGACACGCGGGTTTTCTCAATTCTGCGTCTGGTTATAGAGACGGGTCTTGTGTCTCTGAGAAGAAGCATAGCTCTCGTGCTACTGAACGTTGCGTTTGGGAAGTGAAGTCTAAGAAATGCAAGTCTGTTGGGCTTCGTTTTGGTCTCCATACGCGGACTTCGTACGTCTGACGCAACTCAGAAGAGAAGCGGGCTTGAGCCTCGCATTTTGTATCTGCTCGACAGATGGTTGTTCCAGCTTCTTGCGCCTGTATTTGATGTGCATGTCGTCTCTATCGACGTTCAGCGTTTCGGTTACGCCGACGAGTTGCTGGGAACCCCAGGTAACTTAGAATTGAGGAAGAGTATGGGCATGAATGGGCTGAATATCAGCAACACTAACCTCATGGATCTCGTAGGAGACATTGACGCGGGTGTTACGTGTGATGTGATTAGCCATTACACTCTTCTTGTCAGTTGCATCTAAAGGGATCTCAGAGCGGACTTGAGAGCGGGAGCCCGAGGAGACCTTGCGGTGCTGCTGCGCCCTAGGGCTTTTGGAGCCAGAAGAGAGGAACTCTTCATACTTTGCCTAGTGAAACTCGACGATGAGTGATTCGATCATTTTTCTCATGTAGGTGACGTCACCCTGCGCCGCGACTTACTCATCGATAGAGAAAGTGGTCCCCAGTGGAGTCGCCATCTCTTGTTTGGTAGGAAAATTAAAGATCGAAGTGTAAATTCTTTATTTGATGGTAAAGAAAATTACAGCAGATCAATAATCCTTTTACAAGAGCGGGGAGATATTCAAGCTCAAATCTCCCCTTTATTTAATGTCGGGTTCTTGATGTGGCGATGAAAAGTGAATCTTGTTTTTCGTTGACCGGGTGAACGTCAAGACTTCTTGAGAATCTTCTCTTTGGATGGTGGACGAAGTAACACAGCTTCTGTCCAACAAGAATCTCAAAGAGACTTTAGGCAAGAACAAACTTGGACGCAGCAAGTTGTTAGAAGAGTTGAACTCTCTCTTTCTTTAAGCTGGAGATCTTAGTCCTTATACGGCTTACAATCGAAGTTCTTATGACTAGATTTTCCCCGCCCCCTCTTCATTAGAAAACTAGGCTATTTATAGAGGTTTCAGGGGGTAAAAGTGTCCCCTAAAATATTCCATAATGGGGGTTAACTCCCTCATTACGTGGGAAGTAATTGACACAGTAATGAGGGCAGTTATAACCGAGACGCGGGCTTTGGACCTCGCATTTTGCCATTGAGGTGATGCTTGAGAAACGTGAGCTTCCAATTCTGCGTCAAGCTTCACGTGAGACACGGGCTTTGGGCTCTACATCTTGGTATTGCAGTGATGCTGAGATGCGGCTTTCATGCTCCGCGTCTTGGTTATTGCAGTGATGTTGAGATGCGGGTTTTAATCCTCGCATCTTGGTGCTACGTTAGTGGTGATGATTAACCTTGCGTCTGGAGTTTGGACTCTGCTTTTTGATGACTTGTCTTCAGTGATTTTTAGACAGCCTATATTTAACAATTGCTTTCATTTAAGCACTATGATCACAGTCGCAGTCTCTAATTATGATAAAATTTACATTACACAGAGTAATTTTAAATAAATTGCTACAGTTAGCACTGCGACCATGATCGCATTTTATAAAATAACTTCAGAGTGCGTCATAGTTCACAGAATTCATTACATTGTATACTGTATGTGTATTGCGACCTTGTCGCTATCCTGAATAGATTAAGTCACAATTCTGGAATGCGACCCAGGACGCATTGATTAAAAACCTATATACTAAGATATTGCGACCATGGTCGCAGTCTTCAGTAAGGAATCCAATATTGTAAGAGAGATACCATAAAGTTATTTAAATTTTATTAAAAATAAAAATCAACAAAATAAAATATATAAAAAAGATAATTTGTAAAAATGTCATAATAAACCATAATAAATCCAAAGAATATTGGTCTTAGAGTTCTTCTGCAATAAATGATTCAATTAAATAAATTGTTATTTTTTATGCAGTTTTGGAAACTCAATAGTTACTTAAATAACAGTTTTCGAAAACTCAAATAATGAATTCGGTCATGTTCACGTCGTTTGAGAGTATTAGCCTTTGGACTTCCTGAATGTATTATATATTAAGGATCTCATTTTTAGAAAAACAACAGTCACAATTAGATTTATAAACATATATTCGAATTTTACAAAATTTAAAGATGTCTTCTCCTCCTTCTTTCCCTGAATGCAACAATTCCTCTATAATGATTGGGAGAATTATTCTGATATGTACCCTCGATACGGGTCAAAGGAAGAGCTCGATACGGATGACTCATTTTAAAAATTTATGGATGATCGAGATACCCTTGAGAAGAGGGAGAAAACAAAGAGGAGAGCGAGGGGGACGCAGAGGAAGAAAAGGAGGAAAGCGAAATGGAAGAGGAAGACAATGAGAATAAAGAAGATGATTATAATTGTGATGGTGATGACGATGACGACTAGAATATTCTGTTATTTTCATAGTCAATTTCAAACTGTCATCTTTGTAGATATTTTAATGCTTTTATTTTGTAAGGTCCATGAAATAAATAAAAATTTCTTTTTTCTTAAATTTTAATGCCCTTTCTTGTAAGATTTATGTGAGAAGTTAACTATGGTCACACTCTCTTTTGTGCTGATGAAAAACTCTCAATATTTTGGTACAGACTGTGATCAAGATCGCTGTAAAAAGTAATATATAAAACTATCTTATAAACAATGACTCTAGCGTAGATATTAAGATAAGTCAAAAGTTTCTTGATAAAAAGTCAAAAAAAGGATTTCAAAAAATACAAAGATTGATTGAAATATATTCTATCAAGTTGTATTAAGTTACAAATATCCTATCTTCAGCAAAAACTGCGACTATGGTCGCTGTCAATATAATTACGAACAGGGGTTGCTATGTTTAAAAGAAAATACAATCTTCTACAATGATTCATGAAAACTGTGATTAAGGTTACAGTCACGACCAGAACACTTTGTTCGCAATATAGTCAAATATTCAAAAAACATCGATAATGGTCGCAGTTCAAAAGGTTAACTAAAACCACATTCGTATATGCGATCATGGTCGCAATGCTCATAAAAAAATAATTTTCACTATATTCAAACAAATTAAAAAAATATAACATAGTAAATTGGTAACATAAATGAAAAATTCTTAATGTAATAAAACCTACAGAACAGGCGCAGCGAATGACAATTTATAAAATATTAATTGAATTGCGATTCTGGTCGCAGTTCAGTGATATCCTTTCTATATTAACATTGCGACCTTGGTTGTATTCCTCGCACAACGACACAAAAAATAACTTTTTCTTCCTTCTCGGTTGCTATATCCTATACTATTTCCTCTGCAAATAAAAAAACAAAAATTCAATTCATGTGATAATGAAAAAAACATGCGTGATACAAAAAATTTTATTAAAAAAATTATGTAATTGTTGGAAACAATAAATTAAAATGCAAATGATATAAGAGAAAAATGTCATACCAATAATAGACAATAAGTCTTGTAATGACCCAGTTGTTGACTATTTTCACATTTATGGTGCTTCCCCTCCTTTTATGATAGAGAATTTTCAAATCCAAACTTTATCCTGGATGCACTTTTTGGCCCCCCTTTGTAGCCATAGAACTAAAATGATCGCGTATTATTAATTCTTCACCATCTCTCAATACCACAACTGAAGAACTAGAACCAGCATTAGTTTCAGTCTGTAATGATTGATCATTAAATGTCTTGGATTTCAAGTCATTGTCATTACTGGTTTCTATAACAAATCCTTCCAACACACCATCCAACTTTGAAAGATGGATATCCAAATCAGATACCATTTCGAGAATTGCATAAAATTTGAATCGAAGTGTCCATAATCTTGCAGTTCCTCGCATATCTTGATTTGGACAAGATTTCATACTATATTCAATTACAACATTCTTGTAACGAACATCCAATTTCCATCTCTGTAGCATATAAGATTCTGGTATATGTGTAACATGATTGCGCCATAAAATGCACAAAATATATTTACAAAGGATCCCCTCAGTTTCAGATAAGACACAACTATAAAAAACATGAAGCTCACTATAATTCTCATAACTGACCTTGTTCCAGTTGTCTTTTGATTAAAAAAATTTACCAATCAAAAAAGTTATTCTTGAGCCTTCATGTTCCAACTCTTAGGAAAACAGTGTCATCACAACTGCCCATTCTTTTTGAAATAACTAAACAATGCTCCTCGCATAAAACTTCGAAACTTGTATCTCATATCGGAAAAAAACGAAATATAATTTATTCAGTGACATTTGCAACGAAAAATAACATAAATAATAAATAAAAATAGAAAAAACTATCCTCTTTATCAGCATTCAAAGATTTCCCTCTTGCTGGATTTGCTACATTCTGTGATGAAATTGAACTTGACGATAACTGATTCATATTCAGATGAGAAGAAAGGGGCTGGACCGGTGACGAGATGTGGTGGCGGGAGATGAATTATTACCGGGGCTTGACAATAAAATAGATAGGCTAAGAGAAATCTGATATAAGGAGATAAAAAAATTAAAATGAAGATCTGATGGATGAAATCTAGGTTTGCAAATTCAAAATCAATATCTGTCACGCTTTTGTAAGAATGAGTCTCTCTGTGAATTCGAAATCCAAATCTGACATTGCATGGAGACAAAGAAAGAGACAAAGATAGAATAAATAGAGGGAAAAATAATAATAAAGAATATAAACCTAATCTCATCCCAAGAAAAATTGTCTATTTTGAACAACAAGGGATTTTAGTAATTTTAGTTATTTCCAAAAGCGGGATCTTCATGAAGATTATCCAAAACTGTGGCACATATTATGCCACGTCACCGCAGGCTGAGAGACACTCTTTCTCTTTGTGTGTGTATATATATGTTTCTATACCTCAGCTGCCAGCTGAGAGTGTTTCTCAGCCGGATGACGTGGCATAATTTCAGCCGTATATCTGAGGAATAGTTTAGGCACTAGAAAAACAAATGAGCATCAATCAATTTATTGCTGTCGAACGACCAAAATACACTGACTTTTACTTTTAACCTAGCCAAAACTATTCATCCCCTAAAAAATTACCAATCTGAAAATTTGAGTTTTCTAATCAAAATCAGTTTTAGTAATTTTTTGTTCTAAATTTCTAAATCATCGACATTAAAATTTAAATTCATAAAATAAGATCTAATCAAGATGATAAGGAAGAAAGCAACCACCGAAAAAAGGTAAAAAAAAAGGTGAAACCATAACTTATTGGGTGCCCTAGCAAAAATTATATGGTTTTTTTAGAAAAATTTTCAAAACTTTTGTATTTAAAGAAAATTTTTACCTTTTAATATCAATTTGCTTTAGATCGCTGTCTTGTCGCTAAATTTTTTTTGATTTCAGTGTTGATTTTCTAAAAAATTAAAATTAAACCAAAAATTCCGATTAAAAATGGGTTTTTTTAAAATTTTGAACTTTCTAATTTAAAAAATTATTTTAAATTTTTTAAAAGAATGTGATCATACTTTTATTAATTTTGAATTTTTTTAGTTTATAAAAGCTGTTTTAATCACAATTCAACTGCTTACTGTGACTTGAAATCCTTTTTTTAATTTGTTTATTTTCAGAAACTATAATCGAAGTCGCAGTTTGTAAAAAATAATATTTTGGATTTAAAAAAGTTTATTTTAACAAGTTCTCAAATTTTGTACTGTTAAGAACACTATGATCATGACCACACTAATTTTAATGTTATGTTTATTTTTTAATTTTATTTTATTTTACGCTGCGACCTTGGTCCTAGTATTGTTTAACATTTTTCCATTTATGCTAAAAAAATCGCAGTCTTTTTTTAATTAAGCTAAATAAGATACTGCGATCATGATCGCAGTTTTATGAAACAGTGACCAAGGTCTCAGACGTTAAGTAATTAAGTTAATTAAAGGGCTGCGACTTTGATCACATTATTGTATAACAACAGTCCCTTTAAGAAAGTTTTGTTTAATAACACTGCGACCTTGGTCACAGTCTTTTATTACTTATTTTTCATAATTACAACCAAGATCGCAGTCTTTTATATTTAAGTTATTTTATAAATACTGCGATCGAGGCTTTGTTTAATGTGGACTTATGTTTTTATTGTTTCTGCATCAGTAGTTAGGCAAGAAGTGAAGGTTCATCCTATGAGATCGAGCCTAAAATCATTGCGCAAATTAATGAGAAAATTTAAAAAGCACATTCATCCTAATTTCATCAATGCAATGAAGTAGACACCATTTAGTACAATTTTCATGACATTATACAATGAAGAATTTGGAGGAGACAAAGGGCTCAATGAAACATCAGTGTTTTGAAGATTATAAATCAGCATGATAGTGGTAGACAAATCGAACTAACAGTAGAGGATGTAGCCCTAACCATTGGTCTACCCATTAACGAAGCAAATTTTATAATGAATAAGACTTGTACTTTGAAGGACAGGGGTGTGATTAAACATTATTTTCAAAATATTAAGAAGATCATAAACATATCTATTGAAGACACTTTGAATGATCTTCTGGTAAAAAAAGGAGGAGAAATGAATTAGATGTCACAAAAGATGAGTAGCTGGAGCAGCAAATGACATTAAATGAAATTATAAAAGACAGATAAAGATTTGCAGTTCAAGACTTCACAACTTTGATCATTCTGTATATGTCAGCAACTCTTTTCTTCTCTGGCAGCAAATACACAGTGCCATGGTATTTAGTAGAGCAAATTGCTAATATTCAGTTGATGAAGACCATTTGTTAGACTAAAACTATGTGGCAGTTCCTCCTTGAATCCATGACCATTTTCAGGCATAGTACATTTGCGCTGCAAGAATGCTCAATACAAATTCTTATAAGTATAAATTATCTATTTGTTAAAAATTATTGTAAATTGCTTATATATGAACACTGATTGTATAAACTAATATATTAATACCTGTTGCAGTAATATCTATGTGAAAGGCTAAAATTTTTGAGCAAAGAAAGAGAATGGAGGAAAATACTCCAAGGGCAGTAAGATGGAACCTCTACAATATTAGCAAAAGTTTCTTGAAATCAGTCTATCAGAGGTTGAAGAAGAAAAGGTTAGTATAAAACAACACTATATACATTTTATCTGCAATTTTGTTTTAAAAAATAACTGTAGCTAAAGTATTATTTATTCCCAATAATTTGATATTTTTTGATGATTGTGACTATTGTCACAGTTTTAAAAAGATAATTAAAATATTGTATAAAATATTAATAGAACTGTGACTTTGTCTCAGTCCTAGTAAAAGAAATTATTTGAAGATGAAATTTCATACTGCAACTAAAGTCGTAGTACTCAATTGTACTTGACATACAATTATTTTGACTGCGACCAAAGTCGCAGTGCAGATGAAAAGAACAACTTTTGCATTTTTTTATGCTATGACTTTAGTCCCAGTTCTAAAAGATTGGTTATATATTGATGTATGATTTACATGACTTTCAGGTTTTAAATCGAATGGCCAATATTTTCAAGAATTGAAAAAATTATGATAGGCCTTGCTGCAGAAGAAGAAGATCAGATATACGATGAAAATATTGAAGCTGGCATCCCACAGGAATAAGAACTTGTGAATATAGTTGAGGAGAGTATGAAAGAACAAACAATTACAGGTTATTTGCCAGAACCCCAAAAATGAAAGTGCTATGAATTAGAGATTCTGAAGAATGAAAATTTTTATCTGAAGAATAGAGTTTATGAGTTAGAAAGAAAAATTGAAAAAATAGAAGATAACAAAGCAAAAAAAAAGAAGAAATAAAGAAGCAGAGAAGAGTAAAGAGAGAAAAAAGAAAGAAAAAAAATTAAGAAAACAAAAACAAAAGATGAAGGTGAATGAGGAGAAAGAAAAGCTATTGAGAGCAACTGATATTGAGAAAGAGGATGAGTATAAGAAGAAGAAGAAGAAGGAAGAGCAAAAGATGGAGAAAAGGAGAAAGGAAAAGGAGGTAAAGAAAAGGAAAAAGGAGATGTAGGAGAAGGAGAAGAGGAGGAAGGAAGAGAAGGAGAAGCGGAGGAAGAAGCAGTAGGAGAAAAAGCAGAAGAGAAAAGAGGAGGAGGATGAGAAGAGAAAAAAGGAGGAGGAGAAGAAGGAGAACAGGACGAAGGTCAGGAGGATAAGAGGAGTAAAGAGGAGAAGGAGAAGAAGGAGAAGGAGAAGAAAAGCAAAGAAGAGGAGGATATCAAGTATGAAAAATGTGAGATAAGTATTACAGGTTCTGGTTTTCAAGTTTTACTCTAAACTTAACTCAACAACTTGATATCCAGGAAGACAAAGCTTCAGAGAATAAAAGTAAAGAACATACTAACATTTTGGTGAAAATGAAGCTTTGAAAAGAAAAACTGTAGATGTCTCCAAGGATCCATAGAGAGGGGAATCAAAGTACGCAAGTGTACAGAAAGAGATCATGATGGCTCCAAATTTTTGTTTACCTAAAATAAAAGAAGAAATCATTTAAGGAGACAATTATACAAGCTAATGAGACTATTCCATAGGCTGAGGCACAGATTACTGATACTGACTTTGATACAGCAAAGAAAGGCAACACTCAGTCGAAGTATAAGTATATAAATGTAAATATTCTCTACAGTAGCCTGCAGCCCTAAAAACAAGAACTCAATGAATTCTTTTTAACAAAGCCACCTCTGAGTAAGTTAATTTTTTCTTTTTCTTTTTTAAATTTCCCGCTAACTTATGAAAAAATGTTGAAATTGATATAACTGAGATCGAGGTCGCAGTTAAAATATAATAATTAAATTCTTAATTATCAAGAACTAATTTATAGTATTAACTTTAAAAATATTTATTTTTTGTAGTATTGTATATTAAAATCCAGATAATGTAATACATGTTGTTAGAAATGACATAGAGGATCTACTGTTAAAGAAAGATTTAGATTCTAATGTCATTCATTTTTACATGAAGCATCTGAAAAATAAGGGTGGATTGAAATGTTTATTCTTTCGCAGTGGAGCTTGGGTAATCTTTCCTTTCATTTTTTTCATTTTCTTTCTTCTATAGAAGAGTACAATATGTAAAACTGCGACTTTGAATGAGATACGACGACATTCATCGCAGTTATTATTATTCATCTTGAATAAGATGACTGCGATCTTGGTAGCAGTTATTATTATTCATATTGAATAAGATGACTGCGACCTGATTAGTCTCTAAAATTGCATATTTCATGCCACATCTTCACATTTATTTAATATTAAATTCTGCTAATAATACATCTCTTGTATGTTTCTAGGTCCATGGCATGAAATGAAGAGCCCAAAAATCTCATTTAATTGGTGATTAAAAACCTACATGAATAGCTATTGAATTTGGAAGATAGTTTTGTCAAAACCAGGTGCCCAAATCCATATTCCAGGAGGCACACCCGACAAGGGGACAAGAGGGGAGAGCGCAGCAGGCGGCACCGCAGACGCGGCTATAGAAGAGCGCGAAAACGCAGCAAAAGCCACATTTCTGTGGCTCTTGTGTGGAGCCGCGCGCCAAGATTTGACGCGCGGCTCCATACAATCCTTCTGGTGCCCCCTTTTGCCTATAAATATCTGGGATTTTCAGAGTATGGGGAGGAGTTTTGAGAAGTTTTCTTTAGTTTTAGGGTAGTTTTAGAGTAGTTTCTTCTTTTTAGGATAGTTTAGATTAGTTGTTCTTCTTCTTCCTTTTTTATCTTTCATTTCTTATGGATCTTATAATAGGAAAGAGAGTAGCATATGAGAGGAAGCAAGAGCACTTGTAATGGAAGGTGACAATCTATGAAAGGTTCTCTCTTTATCTCTCCTTATTTTCTTCTCTCTAACTCCTTTTATATGCTTAGCCAATTTTCTCTCATGGGAACTAATTACTAACTACTAATTTGCTAACTTCTTACTTGATAATCCACATGAATCTAATAGCCTCTCTTTAGCCTTACTGTTGCAAGAGCCATTGATGGCTCATGATGATGGATTCTAACACTCTAACATCCTAACTCTCTAACAAACTAACATTACTTTATTCCATACTTGCTCTTTTTTAGTTTTGATGGTTTAAGTGTAACTTGTACTTGTTTTGTTGAGTTTTAATGTGAAAGTTATCTTATGGGTCATGCTTTAAAACGCTCTTGAACCAAGGACTAGTAATGACCAAGAATACATGTGAGACAACCATCACTAAGAGGTTAGCATGTTAGTGGAGCCATTAGTAGTTAGTAGCCATGAGTTTTCTTTCTCTTTTTACTTTGTTTTAGAAATACTATCAAAAACCACAAATATCTTATCTTTTATGTTCTTACTTCTTTATGTTTAACCGTTCTCTTCTCTTTTCATTCTTTGTTTTCTTTTCTTTTTATTCTTTAAAACATTGAACAAACTTTAACACACATGTGAACATTCCGTTCAAGCTTCTATCGCTTCCCGTCCCTGTGGATTTGACCCGTTTAGCCTCTATGCTATAACGGAAGTATCAAGGAAGCCAAAACATGCACTTTTAACTATTGATTTCAAAATATACACTTTTCATGTACGATTTTCCCCGATCACGACTTTGTCGCAGTGTATTAATACTTCAATGACATGGTATTCATATAAGTTTAGATATTAATAATGCATTATGTTTTTAATCTTTAAATTGTTTGCATTGTCTAATTTTGACAACATGGTGTTGTATCTAAAAATAGTGATCTCGAAGAAAATTTCATCAAGAACAAACTAAAAGACTGGAATAGTGAAACACATTAATTTTTTCCCGATCAATCATTAACACAGTACTGATGATGCTGGATTCCACTAGATCCTATTGGTTTTCGATTGTCAAACATAAGAGTGATTTTTTATAACTTTCTGGTTCTTGTGGATAAATCAAGCAGCATCTTAAAACTGTACCAGGGTGATGCTAGAACAATGGTAAGTTAATCTTGATCATACATTTTCTTTTACTTTGAATTAAATTGCATTACAACTGAATGTTATTTTTTTCTTTTCTAAATGCAGAAAGAAAGAATGTTACATATTTTGAACAAGATTTTAATAAAAAGATGAAGCAAACTTATATAAAGTATGCAAAATGTCCCAAACAGGCTGATATATATGTTTAATTTATAAAATTTGTAGAATTTTGTTTCTTATTTATAGTTAAAAATTTAATCTCATATATACATTTTTTTGTATTTCTATAATGTTAATTGCGCTGTATATATATATATATATATATATATATATATATATATATATATATATATATATATATATATATATGAAAATATATTGAGAGTATAGCATTTGAAAGTTCTTCAGCCGTTGATGCTATAACAGATGCAGCTGTACAGAAGCTGAGAGCTGAACTTGTATACATGTTACTCATAGACAAGGAAAAAAATTGGGATGAAAAAACTGAAAATATTAGAAGAACAATATCTGAAGATTGACATGTAATAGTTTTTTGTATTATGAATGTACATGAAAAAAATTGTTTAATGAGTTTTATTATTTAACAGATACAGAATATAAATTGTGAATTTTCTTAAATATACTATTTACAAAGCATATCTATTGGTCAACTTCAGCAAATTTTTGTATATTTTTTGCACATGTGTTAGGGACTGCGACCATAATCGCTGTTTTCATTTTGCAAATGTATTAAAGTCTGCGACCAAAGTCGCATTTGCTTAATCAACCGATCGCATCGACTATCAGCAGTGCGACACAGGTTGCAATACACATACATTATAATAATTTCTCTCATTTAAGTACTACGACCACGATCATAGTCTCTAATTACGATACAATATACAATACATAGAGTATTTTTAAAAAAATTGTTTCAATTACACTACGACCATGATTGCATTTTATAAAAATAACTTGGTAGTCCGACATAGTTCACAAAATTCATTATATTGTATACTATATGTGTATTGCGAACTTGGTCGCTATGCTGAAATGCGACCCAGCATGCATTGATTAAAAACCTATATACTAAGATACTGCGACCATGGTCGTAGTCTTCAATAAAGAATCCAATATTGAAATAGATATAACGTAAAGTTACTTAATTTCATTAAAATAAAACATCAACAAAATAAAAATATAAAAAAAGTTAATTTGTAAATCATGTCATAATAAACTGTAATAAACCCAAAGAATATTAATCTTGGAGTCCTCCCGCCATAAATGATTCAATTAAATAAATTCTTGCTTTCTTATTTAGTTTTCGAAAACTTAACAGTCACCTAACTATCAGTTTTCGAAAACTCAAATAATAAATTTTGGTCATGTTCGTGATACAAAAGTCAAAAAAGAATTTCAAAAACATAAAGATTGGTTGAAAATAGATCCTATCAGGTTATCTTAAGTTAAAAATATCTTATTTTCAGCAAAAACTGTGACCGTGATCACTGTCCATATAATTACAAATAGGGTCCCTATGTTAAACATAAAATGCGATCTTCTGCAATGAATCATGAAAACTGCGAATAAGGTTGTAGTCACGACCAAAACATTATGTTGACAATATATTCAAATAATTTAAAAATAGCGACAAAGGTCACAGTTCAAAAAGATTAACTAAAACCATAATCGCATATGTGACCACGGTCGTATTTCTCATAAAAAAAAGTAAGTTTCAGTATATTCAAACAAATTAATAAAATATAACATAGTAAATTGGTAACATAAATGAAAAGTTCTTAATGTAATAAAACCTACAAAATAGGCGTAGCGAATAACAAATATATAAAATATTAATTGAACTGCGACTGGTCACAGTTCAGTGATTTATTTTTACATTAACACTGCGACCTTGATCGTATTCCTTGCACGACGATACAAAAAATAACTCTTTCTTCATTCTCGGTTGCTTTAGGCTGATACTATTTTCTCTGTGAATAAAAAAACAAAAATTCAGTTCATGTGATAATAAAAAAAACATGCGTGATACAAAAATTTTATTAAAAAATTATGTAAATATTTGAAAGAGCAAATTAAAATGCAAATGATATAAGAGAAAAATGTCATACCAAAAAAGAAAAATCAGTCCTATAATGGCCCAATTACTAATCTTTCCAACACACCATCCAACTTAGAAAGATAGATATCAGAATCAGATACCATTTTGAGAATTATATGAAATCTGGATTGATGTGTCCACAATCTTGCAGTTCCTCGCATACTCTGATTTGGACAAAAATTCATACCATGTTCAAAACTAGCATCTAATCTCCATCTCTGTAGTATATAAGATTCTGATATATGTGTAACATGGATTGCACCATAAGATGTAAAGAATATGTCTATGAAGGATACTCTCAGTTTCAAATAAGGCATAACTGAAAAAAACACCTAGAGGGGGGGTGAATAGGTGTTAGTGCTAATCTAAAACTAAATGCAAAACTAAGTGCGCTAAATGCGGAAGCTAATGCAAATCTTGCACAAACTTAATACAACACAACAAGTGTAGCCGAATTCCCCGTGAAGGGCTCTGGACTAACTCCTCTTGATTCCCCTTGAATGGGTTGAGGTGCTATGTGAAGCTCTTGTTGGTTAAGTATAAGTTAGGCACACACACAGGCAAGCCAAGCAAATAAGGATGAATAGCAATATGAATATATGCAAGGCAACACAAGCAAATAGATATGTATGATATGAATTATGCTCAACACAAGCAAATATGATATGATGTTATGAATGATGCTTTTCACAAATAAATGAGAGAGAGAGTTGAGAGATATTGATCAAACGCAAACACACGGATATGTTTCGAGGTTCGAGCCCCTAGCTCTACATCCTCGCCTACACCACCGTGTAGGATTTCCAATCCACTATAGGAGTACCGAACTCCTCTCTCAATGCCACCGAGGCAATACAACCACAATCCACCTCTACCGAAGAGGGATAAGGCCCGTAGCCAATACAACCAACACAATCACCTCTACCGAAGAGGGATCCAAACTCAATACCACTCCGATCAACCTCTACCAAAGAGGGATACAACAAAAGTAAGGAGGGTTTACAACTTAGAGGCTTAACCTCAAACACTTCTCTTTTCTCTCTTTTCCACAAAACAAAGATCCTAATAGATTAGGATAGTATGATAGCTCAAGTGTGGAAACAAGGTGTTTTTGGAAACAAGCAACAAAGAAAAACTACTAGGAAAATCTCTTGTAAATGATAGAAAATGAAAATCAATACAATCTCCCAAAAACCTAGTTTTCTTTGATTTTCCAAAAACCAAAACAATAAAGATTGAAAGATTAAAGCCCCAAATACTTTTGAAAACTCTTTAAAACACTTAAGAAGGTCTGGAATTTTTTCTCTTCAAAACTTCTTCAAAAACTATGAAGAGATGGGGTATATATATCCCCAATACAAAACTAGCCGTTAGAGCTGAGCTGGCAGCTCTGACAGGCAGCGGTCGACCGCCAACGGTCAGAATTGTGACCGTTGGGCAACCACGGTCGACCGACCCGGTCGACCCAAACAAACAGAGAGCACTGCTCTCAGACCGGTCGACCCGGACGGTCGATCGTCCCATTGTCTCCAAACGTGCACAGATTTGTGCACGTCGGTCGACCGACCCGGTCGACCGACTTCAGCCTAGTCGACTATGTCAGTTTGACTAGTCGACTGATTGAAGCCTGGAACAGAAACTGGGTCAGAAAACCAGTTTAAAAATATTTTGAAAAATCTTTTAAGTCTTCTAAAAAATCTACAAAACTGATGAGGAACCATGGGCTCAGCAATTAGCTCTCCAATGGGAAAAGCGATTCGAACTGCGCGAACCACCTACTGAAGACAAGGTGATGCAGGTCAACTTGGGTAGTCAAGATCACCCTAAGCCCATCTTTATAAGTGAGAGATTATCACTTATATAAGAATTAATAATACTCGTAAAGGAGTATATAGACGTCTTCACATGGAACTACGAAGACATGCCCGGATTTGATCCACAAGTCGCCATGCATTGTCTTAATATCAGACCCGACGTCAAGCCAGTCAAGCAGCAACAACGTCGGTTCCGCCCGAACATTATGGAGGCTATTGAAGCCGAAGTTCATAAGCTCATTGCATGTGGCTTCATACGGGAAGAACAGCATCCAGATTAGGTTGCTAATATCGTTCCTGTCCTCAAGAAGAACGGGAAAATACGGATCTGCATCGACTACCGTGATCTCAATATAGCTTGTCCTAAAGACGAATTCCCACTGCCCATCACCGATGTCATGATTGACAACACCTGTGGATTCGAAAGAATGTCTTTTATGGATGGCTTTTCAGGGTACAATCAGATCAAAATGTACCCCGACGACGAGAAGCATACTTCGTTCCGAACACCATTGGGGGTATACTGCTACATTGTGATGCCCTTCGGACTGAAGAACGCCGGAGCAACCTATCAGCGGGCAATGAGTACAATCTTCCGCGATCCTCTCCGAAAAACGGTAGAATGCTATGTCGATGACATTGCTGTCAAAAGCCACAATAAGAACGACCATCTTCGTGACTTGAGAACGATGTTCGACATAATGCGGGCTCATCAACTGAAAATGAATCCGACAAAATCCTTCTTGGGAGTTTTGAGTGGCAAGTTCCTTGGGTTTATTGTTACATCAAAAGGAATTCATCTTGACCCAGACAAGGTTAAAGCCATTCAGAGCATGCATCCACCAAGGAATCTCAAAGAGCTTAGAGGCTTGCAAGGTAGACTGGCTTATATCAGAAGATTCATCGCAAATCTCTCAGGCCGTTATCAACCGTTCACCCGACTCATGAAAAAGGGTGCTTCCTTTGTATGTGATCAAGCTTGTCAGGAAGCTTATGAGGATATTAAGACATATCTCACAAAACCTCCAGTCTTGGTGGCACCCACATCAGGGAAACCATTCTTGCTTTATGTGAAAGCCATAGACCATTCTCTTGGTGCCCTACTTGCTCAAAAAGACGATAATGGTCACGAACAGGCCATTTATTATCTGAGTAGGACTCTGATAGGGGCGGAATCTCGCTATAATCCTATCGAGAAGGAGTGCTTAGCTCTTGTCTTTGCTGTTCAGAAGACAGACATTATTTTGTTGGCCAAACCATACATGTCATCTCCAGAGTGAATCCTTTGCGTCTTCTCATGACGAAGCCAGGATCACTGAATTCAAGATTGGCTAAATGGGCACTTCTTTTGTCTCAATACGACATGATCTTTATCCCTCAAAAGGCGGTTAAAGACCAGGCCCTTGCAGAGTTCTTGGCTGCTCATCCAGTCCCAGAAAACTCAAAACTTCACGAATATATTCCGAATGAAGTCTTCGAGTCCAATGTAACTTCAGAGGATGAAGTTTGGCAGATGTTCTTCGATGTAGCATCACGAATAGGTCCTAAGGGCAGGATCATCGCCGTCATGGGGGTTGTGTTTATCTCTCCACAGAATCATGTCCTTTCTAGAGATTTTCTTTGATGGAATCATGCTCTAACAATGTAGAGGAATATAATGCTCTACTTATTGGCCTTCAGCTCGCCCACGGAATGGGGGTACGCTACCTTGAAGCTTACCGCGATTCAAAACTGATTATCAATCAGGTTAAAGGCGAATATGAGGTCCGCCAGAAGACTTGGTGCCTTATTATCACACGGTCATCGAATTGGCTAATCTGTTTGATGGTTTCTACATCGGGCACGTGTCTCGATCTCAGAATACTAAGGCAGATGCTCTTGTCGCGTTAGCAACAATGTTAGCCTTGCCAGTCGACACCGAGTATCACCTCACAGTGGCGACTCGACACCTTGTATGCTCTAAACACATGTTAAGAACCAGAGAGGTCTATAATATCTCGACGGATCTTGAGCCGAGAGATTGGCAATTTCCTCTCATCGACTACGCCTTACATGGTCTCTTGCCAGACGATCCTAAAGAAGCAGCATCTATCAGACGAAGGTCTCTTCGTTTCTACTACAACCCAACTCTGAAGACACTTTACCGTCATTCATAAGACGATGTCCTCCTCCATTGCCCTTCTAATTCAGAGGCACAGGAAGTGCTTAAAAAAGCACACGACGGCATTTGCGGTGCTCATCAGCCAGGTCCAAAGCTCAAAGACAGGTTGCATAGGCTTGGATACTATTGGCCAACCATGATAGCCGATGCCATCCAATATGCACGAAGGTGTAAAGCATGTCAAATTCATGCGGACTTCATACACCAGCCTTCAGAGTTGCTCCACCGAACTGTTGCTTCATGGCATTTGAAGCATGGCGAATCGATGTCGTAGGGCCAATCAGCCCCTCTTCGACAAAAGGACACCAGTTTATCCTGGCAATAACCGATTACTTTTCAAAATGGGCAGAAGCCATACTACTGGTTGAAGTAAAACTTCCAACGTGGTTAATTTCATCAAACACCACGTCATTCATCGACTTGGTGTCCCTAGGCGGATCATCTATGATAACGGTCCCCAATTTATAAGCCAGGTATTTTATCAATTCTGCGATAAATACCGAATTCAGAATGTGACTTCAACTGCCTAATAATCCCGCCGCTAATGGCTCGGTGAAAGCATTCAACAAAACAATCATCAAGTTACTCAAGAAGTTCGTCTCCTCGAATAATCGAGATTGGGACGAAAAGCTTGGTGAATGTCTTTGGGCCTACCGAACCACGGTTTGGACCCCGACAGGCAATACGCCTTTTTCCCTGGTGTACGGTGTGAAGCAGTCATACCATTGGAAATCCAGATGTCGTCATTACGAGTTGCTCTGACCACTAAGATCACATCAGAGGACAATGATCGGTTGCGTCTTCAAGAGCTTGAAGCCCTAGATGAGAAGCGACTACAAGCTCAACAACACATCGAGTTATATCAAGCTCGAATCTCAAAAGCCTTCAATAAGAAGGTCAAACAAAGAGTCTTCCAAAAAGGAGATTTGGTTTTAGCCGTCAGACGACCGATGATCATGACGCACAAAAGCAAAGGCAAATTTCAGCCTAAATGAGACGGACCGTTTGTAATAGAAACAGTCTATTCAAACGGAGCATATCGCCTTATGACTTCAGATGGCGATTTACTCATGATGCCAATCAATGGCAAGTTCTTAAAGAAGTATTATCCTTGATTAGGATCCTTCTCATGATCAAGTTAACATTACACCTCTGATCAAAACCTTCAAATCCAAGGTACACATAAGGAGCTCTCTCTCTTCCTCCAAATGGGATCATATAACCATAAACCAGTAGGACCTGGTCATACACTGGTTGCCCCGAAGGAGAATCAAGGTTACACATACGCTAACCAAATGATCCAACACCTTTAATGGTTAAGGATAGAGGAAACTGTTGGCCTTTAAGTCCAACATAACTCCTCGACAACTCATCATGCTGAGGGGAATAGCATGGCTAGCCTGACTTAAACGGCAGTTGATAAAGGCATCAAACCCGTTGACAGCTGAGGATTTGCTAAAAATCCTAAGGGACCTGTTCCCATTTGATTCCCTCTCCAAAATCGCTTACCAATTCTCGTCTATAGAATGGTAAGACCACATATAAAGATCTTTCCATCCATTTCGCTGTTACGTTAACATTAAACCTATGACAGTGATTTTCTCATTTCTTCCCGTGGGAACGAGAACCCTTTTATGCTATGTTTAACAGTATAACCTCTGGCATCCATTTCGCTGTTACGTTAACATTAAACCTATGACAGTGATTTCCTCGTTTCTCCCCGTGAGAGCGAGACCCTTTTATGCTATGTTTACAGTATAACCTCTGGCATCCATTTCGCTGTTACGTTAACATTAAACCTATGACAGTGATTTCCTTGTTTCTCTCCGTGAGAATGAGACCCCTTTTATGATATGTTTAACAGTATAACCTCTGGCATCCATTTCGCTGCTACGTTAACATTAAACCTATGACAGTGATTTCCTCGTTTCTCCCTGTGAGAGCGAGACCCCTTTTATGCTATGTTTAACAGTATAACCTTTGGCATCCATTTCGCTGTTACGTTAACATTAAACCTATGACAGTGATTTTCTCATTTCTCCCCGTGAGAGCGAGACCCCTTTTATGCTATGTTTAACAGTATAACCTCTGGCATCCATTTCGCTGTTACGTTAACATTAAACCTATGATAGTGATATCCTCCTTTTCGCAATGAAAATGATACCTTTTTCCAAATCCCATCAAAATTTGAGCTTGGTGGCTTCTCACCCGGTTACATCATTGCAACCTCTGAACCGACAGATAGCCAAGTCTCATCTTTCAATCCGTCAAGGACTACATCGAGCTTGGTGGCTTCTTAACCGGTTATGTCATTGCGACCTCAGAACTGACAGATAGCCAAGTCTCACCTTTTAGTCCGTCAAGGACTACCTCGAGCTTGATGGCTTCTCAACCGGTTACGTCATTGCGACCTCTGAACCGGCAGATAGCCAAGTCTCACCTTTTAGTCCGACAAGGACTTTATTGAGCTTGGTGGCTTCTCAACCGGTTACGTCATTACGACCTTTGAACCGGCAGATAGCCAAGTCTCACCTTTTAGTCCGTCAAGGACTACCTCGAGCTTGGTGGCTTCTCAACCGGTTACGTCATTGCGGCCTCTAAACTGACAGATAGCCAAGTCTCACCTTTTAGTCCGACAAGGACTTTATTGAGCTTGGTGGCTTTGATTAGTCTACAAATATGCATTATTATATCGCATTTCCCACCGATTTATGAATAAATTGTCGGTCTAAACCATGTTTTGGACTCTATTGCAGGTAAACCCAGAGTTCAAGGGCAAAGGAGTAATAAGAGCTTAATTAAACCCTTTTAGGGTAATTAAATCCGCATTACTTGGAGGCCAAGCAAGGGATCATCTAGAAGATATGTCAAACCTAGACTCTTGCACACGTCAGACGAATATTCAGACGAAATTACCAGAAAAGGGATATACCAGGAAGCTGCTAGAACCAACGGGGACCCACTGACAAAAACCAGGGACCTAAGTCCCTGGTATTGCCACAGAAATGCGGCAATTGCCGCGTTTCCGCGGCAATAGAGTGGAGCCACGCGTCGATTATTGACGCGTGGCCCCGTCTCGTCTTCTGGAATCCTCCTACACCTATAAATACCCCTGCATAGGTCCAGAACGAGGCAGTTTTTGTTTTTAGGCTAGGGTTTCTATGTTTTAGTGTAGTGTAGGTAGGTGTTCTTCATTTCTTGTATTTTGTTATGTTATTTCATTTTTAGATCTTGTAGTAGGGCTGAGAGATTCAGAGAGAGAGAGAGATAGAGAGGGATTGATGTAATAGATGGTGATAGTCTATGTAAAGGTGCCTCCTTTCTCCTCCAATATAATCTTCTTCATCTTCTACATGATGCTTTGCTAACTTTTCTTCTCATGGCAATCTAACTACTAACCACTAACCATCTAACCACTTACAAGATAATCCACATGAATCCAGTAGCCTCTATAAGGCCTTGCTCTTGCAAGAGCCATTGATGGCTCATGATGATGGGTTCTACATCTAATTTGCTAACTTGCTAACCAAGCTAACTCTCTCTTATTTCATGCTTGCTTTCAATGGTTTGATGATCTAATGTTTGTATTAGCTTGCTCTTGATGCAAGTTTGAATGTGAAGAACCATCTCATTTGCCATGCTTTGTATCGTCTCTTGAAGCCAAGGATTAGTGATGGCCGAGGATCAAAGTGAGGCAACTATCACTAAGAGGTTAGCATGGTTAGTGGATCAACTAGTAGTTAGTAGCCATGAGTTTTCTTTTATCTTGCTTAGAAACTATTTTTCAAAGTATCTTTTCATTGTTGTTTTCACCGCTTCTTTGTTGTCTTTGTTTTCATTTTCTTTACACAAGCTTCATCTCCTTTCCTAGTTGTTTTCCAAACCACTTCTATTTTGTTTTCACATCAACGTTTCATCGCCTTCTCCACCTATCATATGCTTGTCTTCCTTTTCTTTTCTTTTCTTTCTTTTTCATTCTTTTAACAAAGAAGAACTGTTAACAAATAACGTGAATAAAAACTGTCAATGCTTCTATCGCCTCCCTTCCCTGTGGATTCTACCCGTTGAGCCAATGCTATAACGAAAGTATCGAGGGAACATTAGCACATATACATATTTTTATTGATTTGACAAACTACATGTTTTTGAGTGCTAGTTTCGCCTCGATCAGGCTTCTCAGTCGGTTACGTCATTGCGACCTTCTGAACCGGCAGATAGCCAAGTCTCACCTTTTAGTCCGTCGAGGACTACCTCGAGCTTGGTGGCTTCTCAACCGGTTACGTCATTGTGACATCTGAACCGATAGACAGCCAAGTCTCACCTTTTAGTCCGACAAGGACTTTATTGAGCTTGGTGGCTTCTCAATCGGTTACGTCATTGCGACCTCTGAACTGGCAGATAGCCAAGTCTCATTATTCAGTACAGTACAGACTGTTTTCTCAAATGGCTGCAGTATAGCTTGAAAGCGACAGTTCAAAAGATAAAACAAATTGGAAATACGACAAGGGGAGTCAAAACAAAATTACTTTTATTGATGCCGAAAAGAAGGGATACATGAAGGCACATGTATTAAAAGCTATGATGGTGCTTCATAAGATTTGATTCGCCCTTCAAGAATGGCCAGCCTTGTCTTCCTATCATCAGCACAGCCCGGACAAGCGCGTCTGCGACCTCAGCTCAGCCTCATTAAAGCTCGCCGTCTGGGCTAAGCGAGCTTCAACTTCAACCAAGATTGCCCTCTGAGCTAGATCTTGCCGAAGAGTTCGTCATTTGAGCCCTAAGCTGCTCAAGCAGGGTAGTCTCTTCAAGACGCACTGGTTCAGCCTTGGATAAAAGGAGATTCGCCTTCCTGATCATCTCCTTGGCCTTTTCGATTTATCTTCTAGCGTCAAGAAGAGCACTGCTAGAAGCATCTATTGCGTCCCCGAGCTCTACCTTCCTTGTCTCCAAGGATTTCAAGTCAGAAGAAATGGCCTTAGCGGCTTCCTGAGCGGCAAGATGAGCTTCATGCCTCTGAGCGACAAGGTACGCAAGCTGCTCATTAACTGAAGACTCCAGGTCTGAATGGCTAAGACGGCGCCATTCGTCTACATCCCTCTCAAGTTGGTCCACCAGAAGTTCCAATGCAGCGGCCTGGTCATCCCCTCCAAAGTCTCGGATACTCTCAATGCTTCAGAAGAGGACCACCTTCAAAGCAGAAAATGAGGTAGTCGAGCCTTTCAAAATCAAAGCGATGGATCGCTTCAAGCTCTTATAAAAGCTATCGACTAACTACGCCACAAATTCATTCTCGGCCTCAATCACTCCTGGTAGACGAGCAGCCCCTGAAGATTCCACTGGCTTTATTGACACCACTGTGGAAGGAATAGTAGAAGCACTGGCTGCAGCAACATGAGAGGTCATCGATGATCTCGGAGGAGTCTTCATTGAAACTAGTACACTAGCCACAAACCGAGGTCGGACTAGTGACTATTTTCGGGAGAGCGGGCTCAACCACCAGTGTTAGGGAAGTAGGACTGGTAATCACCCTCAGCTCCGCACCTGGCGATAGATGGGCGCTGACGAAACTGATGGCACCTCACTCATTGATATAGTTGGAAGTGAGATCGGCTCCATGACTACCGTCTCCTCAATTTCAGTTCCTCTGGCTGGTTCAGGCTGATAAGAGGGCAGGTCGCCATACAAAGCATCCACTCTCAGCAGCATCCGCCGCGGTCGAAGTGCTTACTTCATCCCTAGATCCCTCAGGAAGATTGGTTAGCTCTCTTGAAGTCGATGCACCCAGTGGCGAAACACCTGCGACAAGACTTTGTTTAGGCAGGGCATAACAAATAGCAAGTGCTAAAAGGTCAAAACAATACCAAAATAAATGTCGCCTCAATCGTCTTGACGGCTGCATCAGTCCCACGGGCTCCATAGGAA
>JAVJIF010026027.1:0-59016 GCA_038442645.1 Agave tequilana | reverse complement strand
CCTACTTCTTCATAAGAGAATTTGAGGAAGTATGTCTAATGATGAAGATCCCACACCTTGTAGACGATGCTATTGGTTGAAATTTATCCCTTTTGCACTTAAGGACCTAGCAAAGAAGTGGCTCTACAGCTTAGCAGCCGGTTCCATCACGTCTTGGGATGGTTTCATCAATGTTTTCTTGAAGAATTTCTATCCTATCCATAATCGCTCTCATTAAGAAGACGATCATGCAATTTAAGCAAGAACCTAGTGAACCGTTCTGGAGGTACTTTGAACGCTTTAAGGACCTCCTTGTCCAATGTCCACACCATGGAATAGAGAAATGGCGACAATGCCAAATTCTCTATGACGGTTTGAGACTATTTCACAAAACCCTCTTAGAAAGTATGTACCAAGGGGTTTCTTGCAGAAAGATGAAGATGAAGGATGGAATTTGTATGAAAATTTAGCTGAGAAGACCATCCAATGGAATCTGCTAGTGAGACCTCTAAGAATCCTAACTCCATCTCTTCAAAAGGAGGTCTCCATTCCATAGAATCGTCCATCGCTAATGAGGCTAAGTTAGCAAACCTGGCTAGAAGACTGAAGCTCTAGAAACGAAAGAACAAGTCCAGTCAATCAAGTCAGCCCGAACCAATTTTCACCCCCGGGCTGCCCTTACTGTCAAGCCATGAATCATGTGTTGAGGAGTGCCCAGTGTTTCAGGCTCAGCAATCCTACCATGAACCGATGAATGCAGCCTTTTCAAGGCCGAACAATAACCCTTACGCCCCAACGTACAATTCCGGTGGAGAAATTACCCTAATTTCTCATGGAGCCAAACAACAATGACCATTCACGATCCAATCATGCTAGCCACTTCATCATGGTAATAATTCTTCCATCATCAACCCAACTTCTCCAATTTCCATAATAATTCTCCCAACCATCCACCAACTTTTCGAATTATCAACAAAACTTTCCTAATCAAGCTCCACAATCCTCCTTCCAGAATCCTCAATTAGAAAGGAGAATGACTGACTTTGAAAGAAACATGGAATGATATATGAAAATCAAGACTCTCTCATGCAAACCTTTCAGAAGTTAGAGGTTCAAATGAGCCAATTAGCCAACCCATAGAATTAGAGACAAAAGGTACCCTGCTAGTCAACCAGTCACCAATCCGAGGAATTCCCAACAAGCTCATCTGGCTGAGGATCCTTCATTCAATCAATGTAATGTTGTTGCATACATTGAGGTCAGGAAAGAAAGTTGATAACCAAGTGTCAACACCCACCAATCCTATTCAGCACAATCACAATCAAGCTTCCACCTCATCCAATCCAATTTCTTCCAATTCGGACGAGTCTGAAAAAGACAAGTCAGCCAGCCAGGTGCACCAGCCTATAGTACCATTTCCGAATAGGCTGAAAAAAAACAAGCAAAACCCGCACATGGACAAGATAATCAAGATGTTTAACCAAGTGAAGATAAATGTGCCACTTCTTGATGCCATCCAACAAGTTTCCTTCCTATGCTAAGTTTCTTAAGGACATGTGCACCAAGAAGAGAAAGACTAATGTTCCTAAGAAAGTCTTCCTAGCCACTAATATTAGTGAGCTATTTTCGCGTCCTATCCCTATCAAGTACAAAGATCCAGGTAGCCCTACCATTGCCTGCACAATAGGACAAGCCGAGATTAGTCGTGCACTTCTTGACTTGGGGGCAAGTATCAACTTGCTTCCATTCTCTGTTTATCAACAACTCGGGTTGGGTGACCTTAGTCCAACTCGTGTCACCATCCAACTGGCTGACTGTTCTGTTAAAGTTTCAAAAAGGGAAATTAACGATGTCCTGATCCGGGTAGGAGAGTTCATATACCTGTCGATTTCATAGTTCTGGAGACACAACCTGTGTCCAACTCCAATCGTAGGGCTCAAATTCCTGTCATCCTAGGTCGACCATTCCTTGCCACTGCTAATGCCATCATCAATTGCAGGAATGGGTCTATGAGGTTAACCTTTGGAGACATGACTAGAGAAGCCAATGTCTTCCATCTAGGAAACAACCCCGTGACATCGAGGACCAAACATTTGAAGTCAACCAAATTGAGAACTTAACAAGTGAACACGGGGAAGAATTGGAATCAGAAATGGAGATTGACTTCGAGTTAGAGTCTGATGACTTTAATCTTGATCAGGTGGTAGATTCTGCCGTGAATTGGGCTTCAAACCCGATTTCACCAACAATGGAGCCAACAGATTTGACTAGTCCTTCTAGTGAGCCTGCCTCTTCCTTAGAATTGAAAGCCCTTCCTGCGCATCTCAAGTACACCTATCTAGGCGAACAAGAGACCTTTCCCGTCATCATTGCCTCCCATTTAAATGACGGGGAAGAAAAAGATTTGAAAGATATTCTAAGAAAACATAAGGAAGCCATCGGGTGGACTATGACTGATATCAAGGGATTAAGTCCAACCATCGTTCAATACCGCATACATCTCAATAAAGACGCCACACCCAAGAGAGACCCGCAGCGTAGGTTAAACCCTATAATGCAAGAGGTTGTTCATGATGAAATCATAAAACTCTTAGACAATGGGATAATTTATCCCATTTCGGATAGCCAATGGGTCAGTCCTGTCCACGCGGTACCAAAGAAATCTGGTTTCACCGTAGTGGAAAACGAGAACAAAGAGTTGGTTCAAACTCGACTTCCCACGAAGATTCGAGTATGCATTGACTATAGGAAACTGAATGCTGCTACTCATAAGGACCATTTTCTACTTTCCTTCATTGATCAAATGCTTGAACGTTTGGTAGGTCACGAGTACTACTGCTTCTTGGACGGTTACTCGGGCTATAATCAGATCCCTATCGCTCCTGAGGACCAAGAAAAGACCACGTTCACATGTCCATTTGGGACATTTGCTTATCGTCGAATGCCCTTCGGCTTATGCAATGCCCCAGCAACGTTTCAACGTTGCATGTTGAGTCTTTTCTCTGATATGGTAGAGCGCTTCTTAGAAATCTTCATGGATGATTTCTCCATCTACGGAGATTCATTCACTCAATGTCTCCACCATCTAGAACTCGTCCTCCAACGTTGTGCTGAGAAACATTTAACACTAAACTGGGAGAAATGCCACTTCATGGTGAAACATGGAATTGTCTTGGTCATGAAATATCCAAGAAAGGAATTGAAGTGGATAGAGCCAAAATCGAGGTTATTGCTAAGCTTCCCATGCCCAAATGCGTTAAGGACATTAGATCCTTCTTAGGACACGCTGGTTTCTATCGAAGATTTATCAAGGATTTTAGCAAAATTGCTAGGCCCTTGACTAATCTGTTAGCTAAGGATGTATCCTTCACTTTCGATGCTGACTGCATAACTTCTTTGGAGAAGCTTAAGAGAGAGCTAATTTCTGCACCAATCATATCTGCACCGGATTGGTCTAAGCCGTTTGAGATTATGTGCGATGCTTCTGATTTTTCCATAGGCGTTGTCCTAGGACAACGTATTGATAACAAGCAGCATGTGATCTACTACTCTAGTAGGACTCTCAATGACGCTCAACTGAACTACACTATGACCGAGAAGGAATTCTTGGCAGTAGTGTTTGCCTTAGAGAAGTTTCGTCCCTACCTACTAGGGTCCAAAACCACCATTTTCACCGATCACTGCGCTTAGGTACCTCATGATGAAGAAGGATGCCAAGGCCCGACTTATTCGTTAGATCCTCCTTCTTCAAGAATTCGATCTTGAGATTCGAGACAGAAAGGCGTAGAAAATGTCATTGCTGACCACCTCTCACGGATCCCTAATTCTCCATGCAACGAATTACCCATCAATGAGGATTTTCCTGATGAACATCTCTTTGCTATCTCTAGGGAAACTTGGTTTGCTGATATAGTGAACTACTTAGTCACAAACCAAACTCCATCTCATTGGTCCACAAACGATGTGCACCGGTTCTTGTCCCAAGTCCAGTATTTCTTTTGGGAGGAACCGTATCTTTTCAAGTACTGTTCTGACCAAATTATTAGGAGATGCATTCCCGATGAGGAAGTTAAGAGTGTTCTGTCCTTTTGTCACGAACTTGCATGCGGTGGACACTTTGGTCCCCGCAAGACAGCTGAAAAGGTGTTACAAAGTGGGTTTTATTGGCCCACTCTGTACAAGGATGCCTATGAATATTGCAAGACGTGCCCTAGATGCCAAATGGTAGGTAGGATCTCACTTCGAAATATGATGCCCCTCAACCCAATTCTAGAAATAGAACTCTTTGATGTTTGGGGCATCGACTTTATGGGTCCATTTCCTAATTCATTTGGGAACCAATACATATCGGTTGCTGTGGACTACGTGTCCAAGTGGGTAGAAGCCATTCCTTGTAAAACTAATGATAACAAAGTTGTCATAAAGTTTTTGAAAGAGAACATTTTTTTCCCGCTTCGGAACTCCTCGTGCTATCATCAGTGATAATGGCACTCACTTTTGCAATAGATCTTTTGAAGCCCTTATGCAAAAGTATGCCATAACCCACAAGTTGTCCACACCTTATCATCCTCAAACCAGTGGGCAAGTTGAGGTTTCAAATAGACAAGTCAAGCTTATATTGGAGAAAACTGTGAGCCAAAATCGGAAAGACTGGTCCATCAAACTTGTAGATGCTCTATGGGCCTACAGGACCGCTTTCAGGACAATTCTAGGAATGTCTCCCTATAGGTTAGTTTATTGCAAACCTTTTCACTTGCTCGTTGAGTTAGAACACCGAGCCTTATGGGCAATTAAGCAATTGAATTTCGACTTGACTAAGGCTGGTGACCTTCGGAAATTACAAATTTCCGAATTGGAGGAATTGAGAAATTAGGCCTATGAAAATGCTAGGATCACAAAAGATAGAGTGAAGATTTTCCATGACAAGCACATCATAAGAAAAACCTTTGTCCCTGGGCAAAAAGTCTTACTCTACAATTCTAGGCTTCATCTTTTTTCAGGAAAATTGAAATCACGATGGACTGGGCCATTCGTTGTGAAAACCGTGTTTCCACATGGTCCCGTTGAGATCAGTGACCCCAAGAATGGAAATGACTTTAAGGTAAATGGTCAACGCCTTAAACCTTTCTTGGAATCGGTGCCGGTAAATGAAACGGCAATGGGTCTTTTTGACCCAGTGTATCGGTAACTTTCCTCCTTTCCATTTTATTTCATGCACTTATACATTTCTTTCATACATTGGGGACAATGCATGAGATAAGTGTGGGGAGGGTTCTAACATGGCTGATAAAAAAAAAAAAGAAAAAAATGGATATATATAAAAAAAAAATTTGAAAAGGGTAGACAATATTTTGATATATTTTTTGTAAGAATTTAAGTCAATTTTAAGGAATAAGATAATAATAATTAGGATTTCTTACACTTGGTCGAAATAAAATAACTTGTTTGATTTTTAGGGTCAGGAAGAAATTTGGGAAAGTAATTTAGTCTTGATATTTTCCTTGATGACATATGCACACAAAATACACTTACACACTTAGGGTTTGAAAACAGAGACTCTTATGCCTTATAAAAAAATAAAAAAATAAAAAAATAATAAGTCTAATATTGATTAGCTAGGTGCTTTGGTCTAAGCAAGCCTTAGTATTTATGCAAAAGATAATTAGACAAGTTTGAAAAAGAAAAAAATTGTGTATCCTCTGATTAAGCTGGGTATTTATGCCTCATGAAGCATAAGTATTCACGCCTAAAAGAGGCACCTCGTATAAATAATGTGTATCCTCTGATTAAGCTGGGTATTTATGCCTCATGAAGCATAAGTATTCACGCCTAAAAGGGTTACATAGTATAAATAAAACCTTGGTTTCGTGGCCTTATCTGCTCGGGTGTTTAGGTCCTTAGGGGTGTTTTCTCACCTGGTGCCCTAAAACTGTCTGGTTTGGGTGTCACTGACTGAAAGCTCGTTACATGGGCAGATAAGAAAGCCTAATGAAATTGAGGAATAAAAGTTCACCAAAAATAAATAAGTATGAGGCATAGGAGTTAATGTTGAAGAACCCTTAGTAAACTTCACAGTCACGATGGTGCATACGACTCAGGGTAAATTAATAGACTAGATGAGAAGTACAGTTTGACTCCTTACTTTAATTGACAACATGTTTTTGAATGGAGACTAAGTTTAGGAATGAAAAATTTGATATTCCTATAACTTATAGATTACTTAAACTCTCACAAATATACTTCAAATATTTTCTCCTTCCTTTAAAAAAATAAAATAAAATAAAATAAAATAAAAAAATGCTTTTTGAAAATACTAACCTTTTCTCTTCCTTTTTGGATTTTGTGGGTGTAATCCGCTGAAAACCCTCACGAGACAAAACTCGTCCTCTAAGGGTGACCTAGAGGTTTAACGGCTTGTTGCACATGCTCAGTGCAATCGAGTAACCTGCGAAAGTGGTCTAATAATTGATTCGAGTTAGTCTAATGTTTTGCTCGAGGGCGAGCAAAAGATAAGTGTGGGGGTGTGATTTGTCACATGCATTGCATTTATGTTGTCACTTTACCACACTTGTTTGCTGATAAATGATATTAATAAGTGTCTTTTTTCTTTGCTAAATGTAGGCCCAAATGCTCAAAGAAATAAAAGAGGAATAATCCCAAAAGCCCAGTTTATTCTGAATTAATTCAGAATAAATTCGAAGTGAAGAAATCTGGGCTATATCTTGGCATATCAAGGGTTTGAGAAAAATCCTCCCTGAATCGAGCGATTGAAGCCAGAAATCAAAAGCTGTTTTCGTCAACGGTTGAAACAGCAACAAGAAAACCAGCAGGAGATGCGAGCCATACTTCAAACCAGGAAGCTGTCACCTTTTGGTGTGGCCACCTGGCCGCGTTTCCGCGGCCAACTGATTGCTGTTGGGAGAGCGTTTGCTCCCCCAACCTTCCCGGGATCCTATCTTCAAGGTTTTTGGCTATAAATACCTCTTTCAGCAAGGAAAAATGCAGCGAAGACTAGGATAAATTTTGCTTTTATTTTCTTAGGATCTAGGTTCTTTGTTAGCTAGAACACAAGTTGTAATTTCGTTATTTACTTTGTAGTTCAGTCTAAAAACTTGTGAGAGAGAGGACTGAGAGCTTGTAATCGAAGATTGAAGTGACAGCAATACAAGAAGCAAGCCACCTTTTCTTCCACTCGTGTTTCGGCATGTTGTGCATATTTATGTTTGCTTTGTTATTTTCCATGGATAACTAAAAGTTTTCTGGGCTAGCTATCGACTCTCTCTTGTTTTCTTCTCTTCTGTTTTTAAAAGAAAAAGTCTCGATGACTCATATGCATGCCTCCCTTAAAATCCTTTCTTTTTGAAAGTGTTCTTGAAGGCACATGAGGATGGGTATGGATAGTTGAATTCACCATTCTTTCTTGAACTTCTTGTGAATCGGTTTTAATTCATTCTTGCTTCTTCGCGCTTTATGTTTTAATATCCGATTCCAACTCTTTCTCGGAGAAAAGGACTCAACTCTTCTGCATCTTATGTGCTTTACTTAATGCTTTCTAAAAAATCAACTTTAAGTTTTGCAAATGATAACTTGAGGGACTTAATATTTTAAGAGAAGAATGAATAAATGAGTAGTAAGATAGTAAGCCCAGATTTGATTTCTTATTATAAAACAACATCACAACTCTTAAGCTTTTTAAAATCACCTTCTCCAAATCCTTTTCTGAAAGTTGAAATTTCTCTTTTTCATCTCTTTTCCTTCCATTCTCTTTTTCCTAAAAAATGAACACAAATTTCTTGTTTTTAAACGACTCATCGAAAAGCTTCCATCGCATCCCTCCTTGTGGACACGACCCGTTAGCCACAAGCTACACGGTACATTCTTAAACTCATTGGTTGTTTCTTTATTTTACCAACCAGTACTCTCTGGCTTCGAGATTTGCTTTTATCTTCAACTGAATTTGCAGTTTAAGTCCAGAATTTTAACGAAATGGCCTTTGATCTATGGCTTCGACCGAATAATTTGTAGAGATTTGTTCTAACTGGTTTTCAACCAATCTGAACTGATCTGATTTGCCCTGATTTACTGACTTCGAATTAATTCTGATTTAAATCAAAATTTGATGGGCTTTTGGGCTCATTTTCTCTTCCCTCTCCTTTTGGAATGGGCCTGCAAATAAATTAAATAATAATTAGGAAAAAGCAGAATTTATTTTAGAATAACTATGAGAATATGATAATGAATGTGCAATATTAGCGACCGATCACACCCCATACCTATCTTTTGCTCGTCCTCGAGCACTAAACAAAAAAAATAATTAGACCACTTTCGCAGGTCACGCGATTGCACTGAGCTTGTGCAACAAGCCGTTGAACCTCTAGGTTTTCCCTAGAAGATGAGTTTTGTCTCGTGAGGGTTTTCAGTGGATCACACCCACAAATACGTAAAGAAAGAGAAACAAAACGATAGTATTTTCGGAAAGCATTTGAAAGAGAAAAATATTTGAAACATTATTGTAAGATTTATGTAATCTATAAGTTTATAGGAAAATCGAATTTTTCATTCCGAAACTTAGTCTCTATTCAAAAATTTATTATCAATCAAAGTAAGGAGTCAAATTATACTTCTCATCTAGTCTATTACTTTACCCTAAGTCAAATGCATCTTGTGACCGTGAAAATTTTGACTAAGGGTTCTTTAACTCTAACTCTTATGCCTTATTTATTTATTTTTATTATATATTTTTTTATTTTATTTTTTGTGGTATTATTCCTTAATTCTATTAGGTTTTCTATCTGCCCATGTAACGAGTCTTTAATTGGTGACTCTCAAACCAAACGGTCATAGGGCACCGGGTGAGAAAACACCCCAAGGACTTAAGGACTCGAGCAAACAAGGCCACAAAACTAAGAATTTTATTATGTGAACCGCTTTTAGGCGTGAATACTTATGCTTTATTAGGCACAAATATCCTGCTTAATCAGAGAATTTATATATATATATATATATATATATATATATATATATATATATATATATATATATATATATATATATTTCTCAAACTTATCAATCATCTTTCGCATAAATGCCAAGGCTTACTTAGGCCAAAGCACCTAGCTAATAAATAATTAGATTTGTTCATCTTCCATAGATATAATATTTTTTTTATATAAGGCATAAGAATCTTTGTTTTTGAACCCTAAGGGTGTAAGTGTATAAGGTGTGCATATTTTTTCAAGGCAAATATCAAGACTAAATTACTTTCACAAACTTTCTTCCTATCCTTAGAAATCAAACAAATAATCTTATTTTGATCAAGTATAAGAAATCCTAATTATGATTCTCTTATTCCCAAAAATTGACTTAATTTCTTACAAAAAATATGTCAAAATATTGTTTCTATTTTCAAAAAGTTTTTAAAAGTAAAGAAAATGTTAAATTTTTTTATAATAAAAAGGAAAACCTAACTTATGTTAGACCCTCCCCCACACCTATCTCATACATTGTCCTCAATGTATGAATTAATGCATAGATGCATGAAAAAGAAGAAAGGAAAGGAAAATATTACCTTAAAGTGGTAGTTTCGATGGTGGTCTGATTGGTCCACGAAATGCGGCTCAATCGAATTTTCGTGGAGTTCGGAGGAACCCACCAGAAATTTCTCTTATATAACCCACTAAAATGATGTATATATGACCAATTTTTATTAAATATTTTACCTCATCTAATTTTCATATTTAATAATTAATTTCGGAGTCAATTTTGTCAACCGCCTTGTCCCAAAATGGAGTGTGAAAAGATAGAATGATTGACTTGGGCTTAGGAAGTACGGGATCTAATATCGACTCTTAAAAGTGACTTAACTCAAGTAAAGGTTTAGGAGTCGAGATTGGTTCAGGAAGTGGGTCCAAATCAAGAAGTTAAAACTCAAGTCCACATTCATTTTCCCACAATGGAATGTGACTTAATATTGGTGATTCAAGTTCAAGAATGACAGGCGTGGGAATCAAAACTGACTCTAAAATATTACTCAAGTTGGGTAACAGAATAGGAGTCAATATTGATTTGGGAATTTGAACTGGATCACAAATTTGAGAATCTAGGTCACATTTCTCATTGAGTTCAATTTCATAAAAATGAGAACTTTCCAATTTGTCAGTAGGACTTTCAAAAGTATGAAATTGGTCAAGTTCAATATGATGATCATCAAAGATGGGCGATTCAATTTCATTATCAATTGGCACAGGATCCAATATTGACTCGGGAAAAGATTGAAATCAGATGAAGATATCAGAGTCATTATTGAATCAGGAAGTAGAATTGAATCACTAAGTTGAGGTTCAGGATCATATTCATTCTCAAGTTTCATTTTAGGAAAGGAATAACTTGCCAAACTGTCAATGTCATTTTTAAAATTTAGAGTTTGGGTAAGTTCAAATGATTGTGCTGAAATGAAATCTTATTTTCTAAACAAACATGATTCGTCGGGTTTAACAGAATGGTTAGCGACATCAAAAATGGTTAAATGGCGAGAATGGAGAGTTTGGACCATCATATCTATGTCATGATTATGAGCATTTTGAGCCTGAGTCATGGCTTCAAGTATCTTTTCATAGTTGATTAGTTCATCGTATTGTTGCGATTGGACTTGAAAAGATGAAGTGTTGTTTTGGAATTGGTGATGAAATTGTGAGTCCGTCAGATTTTGTGATTGTTATTTGGACTCACGCATACTCATTTTTAAGATTGATGGTTTTCTATTTTAGACTGGTGGAATTGAGTATGAATCTTAGAAATATTGTGGACAAGGTGGATAAGAAAGACAAGTTGGTTGAAAATTGGACTCAGGGGAGGTGAATCCCCATTGACTCTGTGAAAAGTTGAAATTATTCTAAAAATTATGGTCATAAGATTGGGGACATGGGTTATATTAATTCGGATAAGACCAATCCGGAACACTATGTTGGTTAAAGTTATGATATGCCGGGTTGGTAATATCCGAAAAAGAGGTTGAGGTGTAATATGGATTACCATTAAAATTGAAAAAATTATTATTATAAGCCATATCACACAATAAATGTTAAACACAAATAAAGAAAAATAAACTAATAAGCAAACAAATAAAAAGAAAAAAATTTTAAACTAAGTTAGGGTAGACCTTAGACCTAGACGACTCCTAACTTGTTAGACTGTCCACGGGGGTATATTGCTGAATCTGACCATAAGTTAGTCGGCCAGGTAGGGGCAAGATTGGTGGGAGGTATCCGCACAGAAGCGAGCAGCCTAATTAAGCCAAACCACCAGCCTTCGGGGTTTCGCCCCTCAATCCCCAACCTTAGTCACCGATTTGGCAAGAGTCAGATTCAAATCAACTTCCCCCTTAGGTCAGTCTCCTATTTGAGTCTGAGATGTCCCTAGGGCTAACGTCTACTAAGTTTTAGTTAGTCTTGGGTTAGTGAGTGAGGAGATTGTTTGTGGGTTAAGAGAGGATAATGACTTCCCCACCTTATCTTGTTTATAGGACAAGCCCTTAAATCAATTTAGTGCAGTGTACAAGAAAAGCAACACTTAAGCAACATAAACAATCTAAAAGTGTTCTTATACTAGATGCTATACACACGTACCTTTGCTCCAGCACTCTTCAACAGTAATGTAAAGTGTAAACGAATTAGACACGTGCCAAATGTAAGTCTAAACTGTTTTTAGCATTTAACAAACATCATTTTACTGTTGTGTTAGAAGTGTATATACAGTGAGTCAAACAAGAAAATAAATAGCTATAGACATTAAATTTTTCAATTCAGCTAACCTGCAGAAAATGCAGGTTAGTAGTTTACTCAGATTGCCACAGGAATTTAGCAAATCTGAGGGCTTCTTGGCTCTGCTTTCTTGAGCAGAGTCTAAGGTCACTTATATGTCCACTGAAGTAAAGATTCCTTATTGTTAAATCTGTACACCAAAAATAAAGAAGAAAGTTAACCAAAAATGTAAACTTTAAAGAGAATTACTTACCGTCCCTCCCCGGCAACGGCGCCAAAATTTGATTGAGCTTAGACCTGCACATAAAAATACAGAATTTTAGAACTAAGAATGAAAAGTGTAAGTTACTTAATCTACCGCAATAGCAAGTGGCTATGTGGGTCGTGATCCACAAAGAGGGATTAGCAATGGAAGCTTTTTAGTAAGTTCAAGCTACAACGTATGGTTAAAGTTCTTCTTCAGTTCTTTAAAAAAATAAGGAAAAATTGAGTTAAAGTTGAATTAGGAAGATGGTAGATTAAGAAGATGGAGAAACTAGAAATGATATGTACAAAGAAATGAAAAAAGAGTGAAGTGATAGATTGTGGAGTTCTAAACTAAAGAATTAAAAGAAAAGAATCTAAAAGTTACTTACCTCCTTTGGCCAAATGCTTACCTTGAATCTTTTGTAATGATGTTACCCTGAAGTGAGGCGATCAATGTATAGCCCATAAGAGTTGATTCTCGTCTCCTCCACTTTATATCATCAAGACGTTGCAAGTATGAAATGATACAGAATGAAACTAAAAATCCACCGTCATGAGCTATCAGTGGCACTTGCAAAGGCAAGGCTCTTTCGATGCTTTAAGACTCACTTGGATAGCAATTGGTACCAAGAGAAGAAAAGTAGAGAAGAAGAAGAAGAACACAAAAACAAAGTATATACAAAAGGGGAACTACAGATTCGATTTTATAATAATAAGAGAAAAGAAGAAAATCTTACATCGGTGTCACTCTTAGCACAAGCTTCATTCTTATTCTCCTATGAAACTCTGATCTCCTTTGATTTGCATAAATTAAAGCTGAAAATTACATGAAAAGAAAATAAAAACCTACACTAAAAAGAATGTAAAAGTGGACTAAATTCTATCTCTGCATGGTCATTGCCTATACGCTCTGAAAATCCCAGTATTTATAGGCAAAACCCAATGTAGGAGAGCGCACAAAGATAGGGGAGCAAACGCTCCCCCTAACTCACTAACAAAGCCACGGAAATGCGACTTTTGCCGCTTTTCCGCGGCCAGGGTGTGGCCATCTGGCCACACCCTGTTGGTGGTACTCTCTGGCTTCGAGATTTGCTTTTATCTTCAGCTGCATTTGCAGTTTAAGTCCGAAATTTTGACGAAATGGCCTTTGATCTTTGGCTTCAACCGATTGATTTGTAGGGATTTGTTCTAACTAATTTTCAACCGATCTGAACCGACCTAATCTGCCCTGATTTACTGACTTTGAATTAATTCTGATTTAAATCAGAATTTTATGGGCTTTTGGGCTCATTTCTCTTCCCTCTCCTTTAGGAATGGGCCTGCAAATAAATTAAACAATAATTAGGAAAAAGTAGAGTTTATTTTAAAATAACTATGAGAATATGATAATGAATGTGCAGTATTAGCGACTGATCAATAAAGCATGATAAGATTTATCAACATGAGTTTTTAATGGAAAAACATGCTAAAAAATTCTACATTTTTAGTTTCAACAATAGTGTTAACTTCCATAACATTATTATCACTTCTAGTCACAAGAAACCTATATGAAGCACTATGATGTGCAAAACCTATAAACATGCGGTCAAAGGTTTTGGGTCCTACTTTCTTTCTTTTAAGTTCAGGTGGAAGAACTTTAGTTAGGCACCCCCACACTTTTAAATAGTTTAAGTTTGGTGCATGTCCTTTCCAGATTTCATATGGGGTTATGCCGATTTTCTTACAGGGTATTCTATTTTGAATTTGACAAACAGAGAGTATAGCCTCCCCCCACAGGTTCAGAGGTGCACCAGAACTTATAAGCATAGCATTCATCATTTTTTTGAGTGTTCTATTTTTTCTTTCAGCAACACTATTAGGTTCAGATGAATATGAAGGGGTAGTCTCATGAATTATACCAAGTTATTCACAAAATTCATTAAATCATTTAAGTTTATATTCACAACCTCTATCTGATCTCAATCTCTTGATATTCTTATTTAGTTGATTTTCAACTTCTGATTTATATTTTAGAAATATTTCAAAGGCTTCATCTTTAGATCTTAATAGATAGACTATTGTGTATCTAGAACAGTCAGCAATAAAGGTGATATATAATCTTTTACCACCTTTAATTAAGTTATTTTTTAGGTCACCAAGATCACTATGAATAAGCTCAAGCAATTCAGATTCTCTGTGTACACTTTTGCATGATTTCTTAGTGGATTTAGATTCAACATATATTTCACATTTGTCATGATCAGATATAATTACATTATGCAAGGACCTATATCTTCATTTTCATAATGTAAGAAAACCCAACATGTCCTAACCTACCTTGTCAAAGATCACAAGAGTCAATCATATAAGCAGAAGAAGTAGATGAATTTCATTCATGATTTCAAGTACATTCAGTATAAATAAACCCTGACTACAGTACCGTTTACTAACAAATTATCCATTCTTAGTCATTACAATTTCATCAGATTCAAAGCAGATCTTAACTCCAGCTTTTTCAAGAAGAGAAATAGAAATGAGGTTTCAACAAATCTCAAGAACATGAAACACATCTGTAAGGAAAAGGATCATCCCTGAAGTGAGTTTAAGAAGCACCTTTCCCTTACCCACAACGGGTGAGGGCCTCGAATAGCCCATGAACACTTGTTTACCATCATCAACAGGGGAGTAAGAAGAGAAAACTCCTCTGTTGGTACATACATGTCAGGTTGCCCTAGAATCAATCATCCAGTTCTTATTATGTGCAACTATGTTATCTTCAGAGATTACAGTAACAATAATGTCACTCTCAGCTAGGCTAGCTTGTGATTTGGATGGAGCCTCTCCAGTCTTCCGGAACCTACACTGTGCTGAGTAGTGTCCGAATTTGCCACACACAAAACAGTTTCCTTTCTTCTTGAAAGTAGAGTTAGGGTTTTTTTTCATCTTAGGATTCTGATTTGATTTGAAGTTTGGCTTAAGAAGATATTTCTGTCTTAAAAGGCTTGCTTTCAATTAGATTTGCCTTGGAAGTAAGCTCCTTGGCCCTTTCTATTTTCTCTCTTTCTTTATTTTTCTCTTCAATTCTAATATGAATTATCACATCTTCAAGGTTCATTTGTTTTCTTTTATGCTTCAATTCTTTCTTGTAATCTTTTCAGGGGTCGGGGTAGTTTTTCAATTAGGGCTCCAGCAACAAAGGCTTCAAGTAGGGTGATATTTTCATTTTTAAGATCATCAATTAGAATATTGTATTCATGAATTTGAGAGGAAATATCTTTTTCATCAGACATGAAAAAATTCAAAAATTTTCCAATAGCAAATTTTTGAGTTCCAATATCTTCAAAAATGTATTTCTTTTTAAGACTTTCTCAAATTTCAGTTACAGTGTTATAAGGACAGTAAACATCAAACAGTGCATTACTAAGTGTGCTAAGAATGATGTGTCTACGAATTCTGCTGGCCTTTTCTCAATTTTGCAATTCTTTTTCTTTCTCGGATTTAGGATTAATTATAGCAAAGGCATAACCAGTTACATCAAGTGATGACATAACTTTTTTTTGCCATCTTTTATAGTGGGTTCCATTAAATGGTTCAATCCTAGAAATGTCGGGCAGAGATTTTGTTATCCCAAAGGCCCATCACTCTAGTATTGGTGATGATTAACTATTGTAGTTATAGTACTAGTGATCTTGTATTTATTTAGTCTAAGATATTTGATCAAGATCTTAGCAGGTGTTTAGCTTCAACAAAGGATTCGAAGTTAAGTTTTAGAGCTAGCACGGTTGATTCAGGAGCTCGCGCATCAAGATTGCGTCAAGTTCTCAAGAGAAGTCTAGCTTATTAGATTAAGATTTGGATCAAGTCAGGAAGGAGAAGAAGATTTTCAAGAGAAGATTTTCATGAAGACTTGATTCATGTTTGTAAGTGTTAAGATTTATTTTTAGATAAAATGTGAAGGGTATATTAGTTGTGAATTTCTCAAGTTCATACACACATACACAAGATTCACATGTGTTTTCATATAACAGTTTTAGTTTTAGAAAATATCGTTTTAGTTTTGAGCTTCAAAGTATATATCTTTATGTTTCATTAATAGAGTTCATCAAAATAATTTTATGTGTTTATATGTGTTTTAAATATTATCCATACACATTGTTGATTCAAAAGTTTTGAAGAACTTATTTGGTGATTCTATATCATGTGTTTGAGTTTTGTATTTATCAAAACCTATTTTAGAACTTATTGCCGAAAACATAGATATTTCGTCTTATATGTGTATTGGATTATATCCATACACACTAAGCTTCAAAAGTAATTAAAATATCTTATTTTTGTATTCGGAAAAGCTTTGGAAAAATCGTTTTTCAAATTAAAGATTGATTTTGAAAAATATGGATTTTTGTTTAAGACAAAATTTTTATATCACGAAAAATGGTTTAAAATGTTTGTAATATGTGTTGATATTTGATCGTACATATTTGTACTTAAAATTATGTTAATGAACTTATTTTTTTAGATTTTATATGATTTTATGAGATTTTATTAAAGTTTAAAAGACCAAGTTTTAATCCCCAAAAATGTCTGACAGGCCTTCTACCGGTTGACCGTGTCAAAAGTTGGTCGACCGGGTGGTTGACTGATGTGCACAACACATGCACGACCATTTGGCTAGTGGGCCGGTTGACCGGGTGGTCGACCGTCCAGAGAGCTTTGCTCTCTGGATCTGGTCACGGTCGACCAGCCAGAGAGCTTGCTCTCTAGATCTGGCCTCGGTTGATTGGGCGGTCGACTGGTAGGTCAAAGCCTAGGCAAGGTCGACCGGGCGGTCGACCGGCAGGTTACAATGATCAGAAATTTGACCGTTGGCCGGTAGACCGCGACCGGCCGGTCGACCGACAGCAGGATCTAGTTGCTGAGTTGGCTATCAACGACTATATTTTGAGAGGCTATAAATAAGCCATCTCTTGGGGCTATTTTACACAAGTTTTTAGAGAGTTTTAAATCCAGTTTTTCCTATCTCTTGTAGAGGTTTTCTCCGCTTGTTTTAGAGTTAATACTTTCATATCAAAAGGAGAGTTTTCAAGAGTGTTTTCAAAAGTGATTTCTTGAGTTTTTGACCACATCTCTATCCTAATTTTTCTCACACATACTTGAGCTTTTCACTGCTAAATCCATCCTATAGGAACTTTGTTGTGAAAGTTATTTTAGTGATCAAGAGAAGTGATCACAAGTTTACATCCTTGTATTGTGAAGTGTTGTAGAGGTTGTGGGCTCGGTGAAGAAGGGTTTTGGGGTGATCAAGTGAAGTGATCACCAAGTATTCCGACGTGTGGTTGGAGGAGTTGTAAGAGGTGCGGCCTCGGCAAGCTAGTGTGCTTGCGTGTGTTGTTCTTGCGAGAATAAGTGAGGGACTTGTGGGTCTGGAGTTCTAATGTGAACTCATTGTAGGTGTTGCGGCACCGAGTGATCCAGTAAGATTATTTTTAGTGAAAATCCTTCATAGTGTTGAAGGCAGGGACGTAGAGCAAGGGTGCTTGAATCTCGAAATAAATCTCCTGTGTTTGCGATTGTTCTTTCTCTCTCTCACACTTGTGTTTACATATCTTGCTTATGCTTATTGTTCATATCTTTTATGCTTGATATGTTTTATGCTTAATTGAATATATGCTTGGGATTTTTTGCTCACACTTGTATTCAACCAAGAGAGCCATAGTGGCACCTCAACTCTTAATCTAGATGAATCTTGACGAGATAGTCCAGAGCCCTTCACCGGGAATTCAGCTACATTCTTGTGTTATACCTTGTGTGTTTAGCTTAATAGTTTTAATTTGCTTAAATAGTTTTTAATTCCGCATTATTATTATTAGATTAGATAGTACACCTATTCATTACCCCTCTAGGTGTATTTTCAATTGGTATCAGAGCTTGGTGCTCTTGATTTGGGTCTAACAACCTAGAGTTAAAGATCCTCTTATTTTAGCTAATTATAATATTTATACACACACATATGGATTTCATGACACCTCCCTTGTTTGATATTCTTAACATCCAAACTTGAAAATTTAATATGTCAATGTACCTCAAAGCCCTAGGCATTCATGTTTATTTTGCCATTATTAAAGATTCTTATTGTTTAAATGGCAAAATATTGAGGCTTACACAAAAGCCATTAATGCTTTAAGATCTACCATAAATGATGAATATTTATCTAGGGTTGATAACTTTGATTCGACATTTGTAGTATGGAACACAATTTCTCCCTTGGTGAATAAAAGCAATACTATGCGGGGAGCAACTCAGATAATGGAAGTGATGCTTCCAACATATGCTACATGGTCCAAGGGGATGACCCCCTTGAGGTAAATTCTAAATCCGAGCTTGATGAGGATGTTGACATGTCATATGATGAGCATGCTTTATTTTGTCAATAACTTCTTGAAAATAATGATTTGCTCAAAAAGGATAATAAAAGATTTAAAAATAACTATGATTTCATTTTAAAGAAAAAGTTTATTTTCAAATAAACTTGAATGCATTTCAAATGAAAATAAATTTTTTAAAAAGGAGAATATTTCCTTGTCCTCTAAATTAATGATATTTGTGAAGGAAATAATTCCTTGAAAAATAAAATCACTTTGGTGGAAAAAGAAAAAGAAATTTTTTTAGAAGAAAATAACTCTTTGAAAAGGAAAATTGTTTCAAAAGAAAAAAACATTTCTAAAAAGAAAAAGATTATTGATTCTCATTCTTGCCATGCTAATAATGATCCTTGCCATGCTTTTCACGCTACTATTGATAAAAATGAGATTCATTTTTTGAAAAATAGAATTGATATTTGAGCTCTACTTTGAGCAATTGTGCATTTAACCATTTTAGATTGAAAACCTTATTTCAAAAGAAACAAGCTCCACATGTTCATGCACATAATGTACGGCATACATATGCACACTATGCTCACATTCACACCACTCATATGCATGCAAGAGTGTATATATGTACACATTGTGGCCGCAAAGGCCATCTTGCAAGATTTTACTTTGATAGATTAAATTCTATAAATTTTGCAAATAAAAATGTTTGGGTTCCTTATGATGCTAACCCTCGTGGACCCAAAAGAAAATGGGTACCAAAATCCCCACTTCTTGTGTTTGATGTAGGTGTGGGCTCTCACATGACATGAGAGGTATGGTGCCTTGGTGGTGGATGCGTGTGGAGTTAGATGGACATACCCTATTGATGCATCGCTATCAAGAAAGTTTGGTAGGAGGACTACTATGGTTTAGAGACTTAGAGAATAGTACATATGGTTTGGTAACTATCTCTATACTCCCGTTTACTTACATGCTTTTACATTGATAATTTTAGCATGTTTTGATTTTATGTTAAATAATCATGTTTGTACTTCATGTGGTGAATACTTGTTTAGATGTAGTTCTCATTAAAACCTGTGTCAATACTTGTACAAGTAGTGAGCTACACTTGATAAGTATATGTTTGTGCTTCAATGCTCATTTGTACTCATTACATGTACATGTATAACCTAATTTTGATGATTCTTTTATTTATACTTGTTTTCCTATTTTTGTACATGTTTTGCTTCATGTATATGTGTAATCTCCCCTATTTAATAATGCCATATTATTATTTTTAAAAATTTACCTGATTCAACCTATTAGCTTATTATTATTAATTAACTTGATTTAGTATCATTATTAGTATTATTATTGTTTATGACTTGTAGACTCTTCTTGCTTATATTTAGTTATTTTAAATTATTATAAATGGGTAGTATTATTATTTTCATTTCAAGCCTAATAAGCTCAGCCCATTCTCATTTTCCTTTTGTTTTCTTTTCCTTTTTATGCTAAGCCCACATGAGCCAAGTCCACTTCCTTATTTTTATCTTTTTCTATTTTTTTTCAAGTCCAAAACTAAGCCCGCGAGCCCACTCTCTATTTTCTTATTCTTCATATTACTTTTTTAACTAAAGCCCAATAATCTATAACCCATTACCATTGGGATCCTTACCCCTTAACCCAAAACCCAATCCTAATCAAAATCCTATCTTATCAAATCTTTTTCATTAATCTTAACTAATCCTAATTCAAAACCTAACAAAAATCATATCTAAATCGAATCTCCTTGAGATTTTTAGCAATCTTCAATTCTAATCCTAACTACTAAATTAAGCAATCTAAACCTAACTGGAATTCATGTTTCTAAATTATCTAATAACCTATATAAAGACTCATACTCTTTCTTTCTCTTCTACCTCAAGAGAAAACTCTAATCCCAACTCTCCTCACCTCCTTTCTTTTGTCCTCAAGCGAAGCATGAACAAAAGGGCTCTTGAAGTGCAGAAATTGGGGAGCATGCTAGGAGGTCAAATCCAAGTAAGTAATTTATTTTCTTAAAATTTATTTGACATAAATAGCTTATTAAAAATCATGTCTATACCATGATCTCCATGAATATTTTTTATACATTAAACCCAATTTAAAATCCAACTAAAATACATGTGAAAATATACCAACTCATAATTTATATATTTTTTCAGAATTTTTTTTAAACAAAAGATTTTCAAAAAAAATTGGCTGCTACTCTCGGTCAGGCCGAGAGCAGCTCAGCCGTGTTCCAGGCCATGGCCTGGCCTGGCCTGGCCCGGTTGGGCCAGGGCTGGCCTGGCCCGGCCTGGGCCAGGCCGCTTCGACCACATCAGGGCCCAAAGGCCCTATTTAAATGTAAAAAAAAATGAGAAAAAAAGAATTCTGAACCAGGCCTGGGGGCCTGGCCTGGTCCGGCCTGGTCCAGCCCGGGCCTGGGCCTAGGTTGCAGGTTAAAAAAAAAAGAAAGAAAGAAGAAAGAAGAATGCATATAAAAAAACAAATAGTTAAAAAATATCAAAAAAATGGATAAAAATATAAACAATAGTTTACAATATTTCTACTTTCTATGATAAAATTTTTAGAGGAATAGCAACATAAATCAAATCAAATTACTCCCTTTAAAGTTAGTTTCTCGTAATGGTAAATCTAAACCCGTTAAGAAATTTAATGTTAAAAAGTCTTTAAAAACCCAACAAAAGAAAATTTAAAATTAGTCAATTAAATCTATTAGACCCAGAGAATCATATTCTCAACCCAAACTAATTAATCAAGATTAAAACCCCTTATATTTCTCAAGTAAAATATCCTTTTAAAAATATAACAATTTCTATTGAAATGAATCATGTAGATTTATCGAGGCCTTATAGTTTTAGTGTTTTGGACTTGCGATAGTTCAGGTGAGTGTTTCTCTTCTTTATTTAATTTTTATTTAATTGTGTTGTGAGTGTTTTCTTTTCCTTCTATAATTCTATTTTGCGAGTGTTCTCTTTCTTCTTCAAGTAAATAAGAATTTTGTGAGTGTTTGCTTTTATCTAAATTCCTTATTCACCGTTGTTTGCATGTATTTGTGTTTTACTTTTATCATTTCATGTGATTATCTGATTTATCTTACCAATGTGATTACCTGTTTCGTTTCATGAAACGTCAGTGTACATTCACCATATCTATTTTGCTAATCTGAGTATTTATTAGCGTCATTTCATGTGTAGTTATTTACCAATATTGATTCACGACTAGTTGAGGTATACCTTATAACGTGACACCTGACTGGATAATATTGCACCTGACACCTGTATTACATTGCATATTCATGATTATCACTTTTACGTTTACCAGACTGTTGGCCCAAGAGGTTACACTCTCCAATTGTTTTGTGTTTTGATGATGACAAACCAAATTAGAGCTATTTGGTACTAATAAGTTTGTTAAGATAAGTTTCAGGTTTGTACCATGTTTAGAGACCATTTGCTTAGCTATTGCAAGAACTTCTTAGTTCCACAAAGCAAGGAAGGCAAATTGCACATCAAGGAAGGATCATAGAAGAGAAGGCACTAGCAAGGCATTGGATGGCTCAAAGACTTGAAGATAGCTCAAGAAGTCTTCATGTAATTTGTTTTTCAGTTTATAGTATGTTAAAGAATAGTGGATAGGTTTGAAGCTCTATCACACACGTTTTTGCGCACATGCTCATTCCAAAATAATTTCTTATAAATTATACAAAAATATTTTGCATACAAGTTTTTGCCTACAGATACATCTTTATGTTTAATTCTATTCCCTGTTCAAAAGTATTTTTGTTAAAATCAAAATCCTCTTTATTTTCTTTTCCAAAAATGATTTTTGACCTGATCCGGTCGACCGGGGCAGTCGACCGAGTCTGTGTCAGTCTGGTCCGGTCGACCGGACCAGTCGACCGCAGTTCTGGCAGAGGCACGTATCAGTGTGCATGTCTGCCAGTCGACCGGGGCGGTCGACCGAGATATTATTTTTGCTCACAGGTTTTCTCAGTCGACCGGGTCGGTCGACCGCTGGCCTATAACGGTCAAATTTTTTATCTACCGGTCGACCGGCCCAGTCGACCGATGTGTCCGTTGAACAGTAACGGGCAGATTTTTAGTGAGCTGTTTATTTTTGTCTTTTGTGTTTAAAAAGTCGTTTAAGGATATATTTTGATCTAATTACCTCCTAAACATCAGTAATTATGTTTTATCCTTAAACCCTAGCCCTCTCCTATAAATAGGGGTGTTTGGGGAGAGGTTTGTAATAACAATTTTTGCTAGAAAATTCAAAAGTTTAAGGCTTTCAAAAGAGACTTGTTTCTTGGTTTTTGTGCTGAATTTCTCACTGATTTTCTGAAGGGTTTTCAAATACTCTCTGATTTAATTTTCTTTCTTCACTTACAACAAGAGCTTCATTCCTACTCAATATTCTCTAAGGACCTTTGTAAGGGAAGAGATATTTGAAAGAGAGAGTTTGTGGTCTTTTGACTACCAAGGAAATTACTTGTTCTTGAGATTGTAGGAGTTGGGTACTCCATTGTATTTGAGATCTTTGTGATAGTGGAAGTGGTCGGAATCCTTCTGGGGAAGGCGGGGAGTAGAGCTGGGTGCTCGAACCTCGTTAACATATCCTTGTGTTTGCGATTGGTTTACATTCTTGCAATTCTTACTCTACTTTGATTGCACTTATTACTTGCTCATCATATTCATTGTCATACTTACTTGCTTGCATTCATCTTGTGATTCTTGTTTGTAATTGTTGTAGCTTTAAATTTTTATTTGCCCTTTGATTAGCATTGTCACCTATTCACCCCCCCTCTAGGTGACTTTTCAATTGGTATCAGAGCTTGGACTCTAGGTTTGGCTTAACATCCATAGAGAGATCCTTAAAATTTTGCTAATCAACATTTTCATTCATCCATTCTTCACTAGTAAACATGGCCAACAACATTAAATCCCCACCTAAATTTGATGGCCTCAATTTCCCAATTTGGAAGGTTAGGATGACTATATTTTTGCAATCTTTGGGTAGCTTAGTAGCCAAGTCCTTGACCAAACCCTATGAAGCACCCGATGGTGATGAGAGCACTTGGACCGACCTTGACTTTAAACTATATGAGGCTAACTCCAAAGCCCAAAACTCCCTATTGACCGCCTTGAATGAGGATGACCTTACACGGGTAATTCATTGCCAATCCGCCTATGAGATTTGGCAACACTTATTGGTCACACACGAGGGGACTTCACAAGTCAAGAGAGCAAAGATAGATCTCTTGAGGTCCCAATATGAGTCATTTAAAATGCTTGATGATGAGTCTATTGATAGTATGGCTACAAGGTTTACTAAAATCACTAATGGTCTTTCTTCCTTAGGTGATGACATCTCCAACGATCAAAAGGTGCGGAAAGTAATTCGGGCTCTTCCTTCATCATGGGAGATCAAGGCCACCACCTTGAAGGAGTTGAACGACAAGGACGAGATGGACCTCATTAGTCTCATTGGGAACCTAAAGACCCATGAGATGGAGAAGAAGGCAAGAGAAGAGGCCACTACTTCAAAGAAGAAATCCATAGCCTTCAAGACTTCATCCACCAATGATGACGATGAAGATGACGAAGAAGAAGAGGAGTTAACTCTACTTGTGCGGAATGTCAAGAGGATGTACCGGAAGAACAAGCTCAACTTCCGGAGAAAATTTGAAGGCAAAGAGGAGCGGAAGATCATATGCTACAATTGCCGCAAACCCGGACATATCATGGCGGATTGTCCGGAGTTCAAGAAGAAAATGACTTCCTCCTTCAAGCCAAAGAAGCCGGAGGAAAAGAAAGCCTACAAAGCAACATGGGATTCGGAAAGCGAGTCCGAAGAGGAGGTGGATCAAGCTAATATGTGTTTCATGGCAAACACACCAAGGTAATCCCTCAATCCCTTGATGATGAAGATGATGATGTTAGTAAGGAAGTTCTAGTGCATGCTTTTGTAGAACTTTCTGAAACTTATGATAACAAGAAACTTGAATGCATAAAATTACAAAAAGAAGTTGCTTTTCTTAAGAATCAACTTGCCATTGTTTCTAAAGAAAAAGATGATATTTCTTCTAATTTCATTTCCATGCAAAAAGAATTTTGTACCTACAAGAGTACTTGTAAGGCAAAATCTCCTATTATTGATGAAAAAGAAATTTCCTCTTTTAAATCCAAAATGAATGATTTTGAAAAAGTTTTAAATGATTGTGCTTTTAATACTAAGAAACTTGAGAACATGTTTTCTAAAAAGCACACTTCACATGCTAAAATTTCACAAGATAAAAATTCTCATGCTAGCACCTCTCATGCTCATGCTCACAATGCTCATGCTCACAAATCACACACCCATTATGCTTTTAAATATGGTAGAGTATATAGATGCACATATTGTGATAAAAATGGACATTTAGCTAAGTTTTGCTATGATCAACTAAATAGAACAAATAATCTTGTTTGGGTTCATGACACTAACCCTAGAGGACCCAAAAAAATGTGGGTACCAAAATCAAGTCTTAAATTGTTTGATGTAGGTACACACCAAAGCTCCAAGACGTAGGGAGCGGTGGTACCTTGATAGTGGTTGTTCTAGACACATGACATGGGACATCAACAACTTCACAACCCTATCAAGGTACATGGAAGGTGGCACCGTCACCTTCGGGGATGACTCCAAAGGAACTATCATCGGTATAGGTAACATTCAAATTGGTGCATCTCCTATTATTGAGAATGTTGTTTTAGTAGATGGTTTAAAACATAATTTGCTTAGCATTAGTCAACTTTGTGATCGTGGACTTAAAGTTGTTTTTGATGATACTTCTTGTAAGATTTTTGATGTTAAATCCGATGTTTGTATTCTCACCGGTTTTCGTGATAATAATGTTTATGTTATTGACATGCTTAATTTAGATTGTTCTACTAAATGCTTAAATGCTTTTGATGAAAATTCTTGGCTTTGGCATAGAAGATTAGGACATCCATCTTTTGACCATATTTCTAAGATTAATTCAAAGGAATTGGTGAAGCGTATACCTTGTTTGAATTTTGAGAAAGACCGCATTTGTAGTGCGTGCCAACTTGGGAAACAAACCAAGTCTTCCTTTAAACCAATCAAGGATATCATGTCAACTAGGCCTTTAGAATTAATTCATATGGATCTTTTTGGACCCACTAAAACTAAGAGTTTAAATGGAAGTAGATTTGCATTTGTTTTGGTTGATGATTTCTCCCGTTTTACTTGGGTTTTCTTTTTACAAAATAAAGATCAAACTTTTTCTCATTTTAAGATTTTTCGAAAAAGAGTTGAAAAAGAAAAGGGTTTTCCGATTTTGAGAATAAGGAGTGATAGAGGTGGTGAGTTTGTTAACCAACTCTTCATGACTTATTGTGATGAAAAGGGAATTAAGCATGAAATATCTTGTCCTAGAACTCCACAACAAAATGGAGTAGTGGAAAGGAAAAATAGAACACTTCAAGAGATGGCTAGGACAATGATAAGTGAATATGACCTCCCTCAATATTTATGGGCCGAGGCCGTAAACACCGCATGCTATATATCAAATCGTATTTATTTGTGCAAAAATTCTTCAAAACATCATTTGAAATGTATCATTCTAGAAAACCAAATGTTGCATATTTTAAAGTTTTTGGATGCAAGTGTTTTGTTTTGAATACTAAGGATAATTTGGGTAAATTTGATGCTAAGGCTTATGAGGCTATCTTTGTTGGATATTCCTCTACTAGCAAAGCATATAGAGTTTTCATTAGATCTTCTCAAACTATTGAAGAATCCATGCATGTTAAGTTTGAAGAATCTAATGTGTTTATTGAGAATGTTGTAGAGTTTGAACCATTAGGTGAAGACATGGAGAGACTATCCTTGAAGGACTCACCCGCTCAAGGAGAAAAGCTAGATCCTATTGGTGAAGTTCAAGAGGATAAGGAGGAAAGCACTCAACCGCTTCCTAAAGCTTGGAGATACGCTACAAATCATCCTAAGGAGCTCATCTTGGGTGATGCATCTAAAGGAGTCACTACGCGCTCCAAACTCCATGACCTATGTGGTAACTTTGCTTTCATTTCTCATTTTGAACCCAAAGGCATTCTCGAAGCCGAGACGGACCCATATTGGTTGCTTGCCATGCAAGAGGAACTCAATCAATTTGAGCGCAACCAAGTTTGGCACCTTGTTCCTAAGCCCCACGATAGACCAATAATTGGTACTAAGTGGATCTTTAGAAACAAGATGGATGAGTCCGGAAATGTCATTAGGAATAAAGCTAGGTTAGTGGCCCAAGGTTACACTCAAGTTGAGGGAATTGACTTTGAGGAGACCTTTGCACCCGTAGCACGGCTTGAAGCCATACGGATGACACTAGCTTTTGCATGTTTTAAAAATTTTAAACTTTTTCAAATGGATGTAAAAAGTGCATTTTTAAATGGTTTTATTAATGAAGAAGTTTATGTTTCTCAACCACCCGGTTTTGTTGATCATGTTCATCCCGATTTTGTTTTTAAACTTGATAAAGCATTGTATGGATTGAAACAAGCTCCAAGAGCTTGGTATGAAAGGCTTTCTATTTTTCTCATTTCAAATAATTTTATTAAGGCAAAGTAGACACAACTCTTTTTACTAAGCATGTTGATAATGATATTTTAATTGTGCAAATTTATATTGATGATATAATTTTTGGATCTACTAATGAGCTTTTATGCAAGAATTTTGAGAAAGTCATGCAACTTGAATTTGAAATGTCTTCAATGGGTGAGCTCAATTTCTTCCTTGGACTCCAAATCAAGCAATTGCAAGACGGAACCTTCATTAACCAAGCCAAGTACGCAAAGGAGCTAGTAAAGAAGTTTGGGCTAGAAGGATCAAAGGCTTGCAACACTCCAATGGCAACTACAACCAAGCTTGATAAGGACGAACAAGGTAAAAATGTTGATATTAAATTATATAGAAGCATGATAGGAAGTCTTTTATATTTGACGGCAAGTAGGCCGGATATCATGTTTAGTGTGTGTCTTTGTGCTAGATTTCAATCGTGTCCTAAAGAGTCTCATCTTATTGCGGTAAAACGCATTATTCGTTATATTAAGGGCACTATTGGAATGGGTCTTTGGTATCCGAAAACTAGAGATTTTTCATTGACTAGCTATTCGGATGCCAACTATGCGGGTTGTAGAGTAGATAGAAAGAGTACTAGTGGGACATGTCAATTTCTTGGTAATTGTCTTGTTTCATGGTCCTCTAGGAAACAAAATTCCGTAGCTCTCTCAACCACCGAGGCGGAGTATGTTGCCGCGGGGGCTTGTTGTGCACAAGTCCTTTGGATGAAACACACTCTCCTTGATTTTGATTTGCACTTTGATCATATAAAAATATTTTGTGATAATACTAGTACTATACACATGACCAAAAATGCAAATCAACATAGTAAGACCAAGCACATTGAGATTAGATATCACTTTCTTAGAGATCATTTGAGAAAGGTGATATAGATATTGATTATGTTTCCACGGATTTACAACTAGCCGATATTTTCACTAAACCTCTTGATTTTGCTAGATTTTCGTTTATTTGTGGAGAACTTAATGTTTGTATTATTGAATAGACATGTTTTTCATAACCCTTTTTGATGTATGACAAAAGGGGGAGAATAAGTTTACATGACAAAAATAAGTTCATTTGGTCTTGGTTCCATATGAATTTATATGCTTTAATTTTAAAGATTTGTTTTATGAGTTTTATGTTTATGTATGTATGAGTTTTTGAATTCATGTATTTTGAGAATTCTTGTGTTTTAGTTGTTTTGGTATTTTTGGTATCAAGAGCAATTTTTGTGTTTTATATTAGTTTCAATAATTGGTGCATCATTTCAATTATTGGTATCTAGAGCATATTCTTGTGTTTTATGTATAGCATAATTTGAGAGGGAGTTTTCTCCTCCCTATATTTTTGTTTATAGCCTATTTGTTTTGTCATCATCAAAAAAGGGGAGATTGTTGGCCCAAGAGGTTACACTCTCCAATTGTTTTGTGTTTTGATGATGACAAACCAAATTAGAGCTATTTGGTACTAATAAGTTTGTTAAGATAAGTTTCAGGTTTGTACCAAGTTTAGAGACCATTTGCTTAGCTATTGCAAGAACTTCTTAGTTCCACAAAGCAAGGAAGGAATTGCACATCAAGGAAGGATCATAGAAGAGAAGGCACTAGCAAGGCATTGGATGGCTCAAAGACTTGAAGATAGCTCAAGAAGTCTTCATGTAATTTGTTTTTCAGTTTATAGTATGTTAAAGAATAGTGGATAGGTTTGAAGCTCTATCACACACGTTTTTGCGCACATGCTCATTCCAAAATAATTTCTTATAAATTATACAAAAATATTTTGCATACAAGTTTTTGCTACAGATACATCTTTATGTTTAATTCTATTCCCTGTTCAAAAGTATTTTTGTTAAAATCAAAATCCTCTTTATTTTCTTTTCCAAAAATGATTTTTGACCTGATCCGGTTGACCGGGGCAGTCGACCGAGTCTGTGTCAGTCTGGTCCGGTCGACCGGACCAGTCGACCGCAGTTCTGGCAGAGGCACGTATCAGTGTGCATGTCTGCCAGTCGACCGGGGCGGTCGACCGAGATATTGTTTTTGCTCACAGGTTTTCTCAGTCGACCGGGTCGGTCGACCGCTGGCCTATAACGGTCAAATTTTTGATCTACCGGTCGACCGGCCCAGTCGACCGATGTGTCCGTTGAACAGTAACGGGCAGATTTTTAGTGAGCTGTTTATTTTTGTCTTTTGTGTTTAAAAAGTCGTTTAAGGATATATTTTGATCTAATTACCTCCTAAACATCAGTAATTATGTTTTATCCTTAAACCTAGCCCTCTCCTATAAATAGGGGTGTTTGGGAGAGGTTTGTAACAACAATTTTTGCTAGAAAATTCAAAAGTTTAAGGCTTTCAAAAGAGACTTGTTTCTTGGTTTTTGTGCTGAATTTCTCACTGATTTTCTGAAGGGTTTTCAAATACTCTCTGATTTAATTTTCTTTCTTCACTTACAACAAGAGCTTCATTCCTACTCAATATTCTCTAAGGACCTTTGTAAGGGAAGAGATATTTGAAAGAGAGAGTTTGTGGTCTTTTGACTACCAAGGAAATTACTTGTTCTTGAGATTGTAGGAGTTGGGTACTCCATTGTATTTGAGATCTTTGTGATAGTGGAAGTGGTCGGAATCCTTCTGGGGAAGGCGGGGAGTAGAGCTGGGTGCTCGAACCTCGATAACATATCCTTGTGTTTGCGATTGGTTTACATTCTTGCAATTCTTACTCTACTTTGATTGCACTTATTACTTGCTCATCATATTCATTGTCATACTTGCTTGCATTCATCTTGTGATTCTTGTTTGTAATTGTTGTAGCTTTAAATTTTTATTTGCCCTTTGATTAGCATTGTCACCTATTCACCCCCCCCTCTAGGTGACTTTTCAATCAGACATCTAGTACTCATGTACCCCTGAACTCCAGTATCCCCTATACTCATGTCCCCCTACACTGTTACTCTTGTTAATAGCACAGTCAGACCGACGTCCGGCAGAGCATGCCTGGTGTCGGGATGACGAGTATGTATCCCACAATCATGCTAGCGTCCAGCGGATCCTGAATGGAACTAAGTACCACACAGAGCAAAGTGCCACACCATACATATGGTGGGGCTACCTCTTGAGTCCGTAGGGGTCACCTCTAGAATCCATTCCCTACACAGAGCAAAGTGCCACATAGAGCAAAGTGTCACACCACACACGTGGTGGGGGTCACTTCTTGAATCTGTAGGGGTCACCTCTTGAATCTGTAGGGGCCATCTCTTGAATCTGTGGAGCTATCTCTTGTATCAACCCTCAGCAAAGTGTCACATGGAGTAAAGTGACATACCACACACGTGGTGAGGGCCACCTCTTGAATCTATAGGGCTACCTCCTCCCTCTTGCCTGTGCCGCCTGGAGTTAGCGTAATAAGCATTCTCAGTGCATATTAACATGCACACATACCTGTATGATGATAATACCATGAACATATGTTATTTTGTCTCTCTCCTATTCGAATAATGGTACCTGCATATCAGAGTTCGGATGAGTTCTGCTGGAAGTGCGAGCTCCAGTGTAACTGTCGGTGTTGTGAAACGCCGGTGGGAAAGAGACAAGAATAACAAAGGACACTAATGATTATTATTGAATAACTTGAATGCAATACATTCATATTCTTTGGTTATAATAATAAATCATTTAATCAGGTGTTATGCCCTGAATTGATACCCTGCCTTATGACATATGATTGTACACATGACCAGATTATATACCAAACTAGTGAAATATGCTAGGTTACACATCTTGACATTGGTTGTTTGTTTACAGTTGTAATAGTTGCATTTTCTCTATATACTTGTAGTTATTTAGTTATACTTCAGTTATTTGTTTAACATGTTATTTAGTTATCTTCTGTCTGCAGTTTATCATATTGTTATATGTACATATTGTTTATGTGCAGGAGCACTTCTCCTTTTCACACACGCTCATTAGGTCGCTTCTGACGACCCGGGATTCGCACGTCCAGGGATTATTTTTTTGACATCTTCTTATATTGTTCAGGTGTTCGTGTGATCGTGCACGTTACGAGGAGCTGGAGTCTCTCTTTTCTTGATTATAGGTATTCTTGCTCTTTTATTTATGTTATTTCTAGATTCTATCTATATCACATCCCGTTGCTATTTCTTTTCTTTACTCATCTGCTATCATTGTGTTAGATATTTATATATCATATTGCAGTGATATTGATTTATCATATACCTTGTTCAGCTTACTTTAGGCTTAGCATATGCGTGTGGGGCATTTTCCTCACGTATATACATCACCAATTCTCGTCGCGACTCCGTTTTCACATATTTTGGGAAGCGGGGCGTGACAATATGTTATTGTTTGTCTAAGACTAATAAATATACATGTACACTCTTGAGTCACTTGCCTTCATGCAAATTCTATTAAGGACTCATTTGTGTTTAGGATATGTATGTATATTTTTAGTTTTGATAGAACATACATATACCTTGAAGTTTGATTAATTGTAATGAAAAATAAATTTTTATGATTTTCATATTTTTGATAAAAAAATTTCATGTTTATTTTGAACCTTATTGATTATTTCATGAATATACTATTTACATGATTATTGTGCACTCATATTTCTTTTGTTTACTCATGACTTTATTTTCATGAGTATTTATGAGTTTTATAGATTTTGAGTGACAATTTTTGTGTACTTACTAATGTTTCGTGATATATATATGTTTTGTTTTCATATTTGAAGGATCTTTAACTATTTTTTTCAAAATTACTTTAAACTAGTTATTTATTCTTCATTTGGTAGTATTTTCAATCAACAACTATTTTCAAATCTTATTTTTAAAAACTTCTACCCTGAAAGGGCGTTGGTTGGGCGAACATGCCTTATACCCTTATTGAATATTTTTTATCATGTGTATGAATAGGGTGGTAGGTATGAGTTATATACTTGATCTTCAAGGAATTCTATGTCTGTATACTCATATTTGTTTATTATATATATATGCTTCAAAATTCAATAGTATCAATTTCAATTGGTATTTTCATTTTCATACATACATATATATGTTTTTTGTGCTTGTTTTACAATATTTACATTCTTAAAGCACAAATTATGTTTATATTAAGCTTGATTTTATTCTAAATGTTAATTGGTATCTATACAAGCTTATACATTGATTTCAATTGGTATTTCAATTGATATTTATTTGACATCAAAATAACTTCATGTTTGAACTTCAATTGGTATCAAAAATCTACTATTGGTATCTTAAAATTTTTAAGTGGTACCAACATTTGTTTTTGTCAACTACTATTTGATTTCATTGGTATCATAATTCATTTGGTTGATTTTCAAGAAATTTCAAAATTTTGTTTTGAGTATTATTAAAATTTTGTCTTAAAAATTTGTTGATATGTATTGCTTATATGCAAGGGGAGCTTAACATCTCTTCTATATATAAATTCATGTTGAGTGTATCTCACATTGAGGAGCTTTACCTCTCTTCTTTACGTGAAACACGTGTGTAAGGGGAGCTTGACATCTTCGTTTGTACATTATATATTATACTTTATGTGGATTAGAGTCTAGTCATTCCTTCTCCATGTAATCATGTATGCAGGGGGAGCTAACTTTACGTCTCTCCTCTTTATGAATGTATATTGCATATATATATTTATTATTTGATTGTCTTCACCCCTTTGATGATGAATTGACAAAAAGAGGGAGAATTTTTTTGAGAGTTTATATATGCATGTTTATATCTCTGTTTATACATATATGTTTGTTTAGTTGTTTGTTTCGTTCATGCACTTTATTGAATATCTTTATTGTTTATTGCTATGCATGAGTTAAGGAGGAGCTTCTATGAAGCTTAACTTTAATCCATGCATATATAACTTCATGAGTTTTGTCATCATCATCAAAGGGGGAGATTATTGGCCCAAAGGCCCATCACTCTAATTTTGATGATGATTAACTCATGTAGTTATAGTACTAATGATCTTGTGTTTATTTAGTCTCAGATATTTGATCAAGATCTTAGTAGGTGTTTAACTTCAACAGAGGATTCGAAGTCAAGTTTTGAAGCTAGCACTTGTTGATTCAAGAGCTCGCGCATTAAGATTGCATCAAGTACTCAAGAGGAGTCTAGCTCATTGGATCAAGATTTAGACCAAGTCAAGAAGGAGAACAAGATTTTCAAGAGAAGATTTTCTTGAAGACTTGAGTCATGTCTATAAGTGTTAAGATTTATTTTTATATAAAATGTAAATGATAGATTAGTTGTGGATTGCTCAAGTTCATATACACACACACGCACAAGATTTATATGTGTTTTCATATAACAGTTTTAGTTTTAGAAAATATCGTTTTGATTTTTGAGCTTCAAAGTATATATCTTTTTGTTTCATGAGCAGAGTTCATCAAAATAATTTTATATGGTTTATATGTATTTTGGATTTCATCCATTCACATTGTTGAATCAAAAGTTTAGAAAAACTTATTTGGTGATTCTATATCATATGTTTGAGTTTTGTATTTATCAAAACCTATTTTAGAGTTTATTGGCAAAAACATAGATATTTCATCTTATATGTGTATTGGATTATATCCATACACACTAAGCTTCAAAGTGTTTAAAATATCTTGTTTTTGTATTTGAAGAAGCTTTGAAAAAATCGTTTTTCAAATTAAAGATTAATTTTGAAAAATACGAATTTTTATTTAAGGCAAAATTTCTATATCACAAAATGGTTTAAAATGTTTGTAATATGTGTTGATTTTTTATCATACATATTTGTACTTAAAAGTATGTTAATGAACTTAATTTTGTAGATTTTATGTGATTTTATGCGATTTTATTAAAGTTAAAAAGACCAAGTTTTGATCCCCAAAAAATGTCTGATCAGGCCTTCTACCGGTCGACCGTGGCAGAAGTCGATCGACCGGGCGGTTGACCGATGTGCACAAAACGTGCACGGCCATTTGTCTAGTGGGCCGGTCGACCAGGCGGTCGACCGTCCAGATAGCTTTGTTCTCTGGATCTAGCCCCGGTCGACCAGGCGGTCTACCGGCCAGAGAGCTGTGCTTTGTGGATCTGGCCCCGGTCGATCAGACGGTCGACCGGTAGGTCAAATCCTAGGCACGGTCAACCGGGCGGTCGATTGGAAGGCTGTAATGGTAAAAATTTGACCGTTGGCCGGTCGACTGGCCGGTCGACCGACAGCAAGATCTGCTGCTGAGTTGGCTTTCAACGGCTATATTTAGAGAGGCTATAAATAAGCCATCTCTTTGGGCTGTTTTACACAAGATTTTTGGAGAGTAGCAAAGCCAGTTTTTTTCATCTCTTGTAGAGGTTTTCTCCACTTATTTTAACGTTAATACTTCCAAATCAAAAGGAGAGTTTTCAAGAGTGTTTTCAAAAGTGATTTCTTGAGTTTTTCACCACATCTCTATCCTAGTTTTTTCACACATTCTTGTGCTTTCATTGCTAAATTCATCCTATAGGAGCTTTGTTGTAAGAGTTCTTTAGTGATCAAGAGAAGTGATCACAAGTTTACATTCTTGTATTATGAAGTGTTGTAGAGGTTATGGCCTAGGTGAAGAAGGGTTTTGTGGTGATCAAGTGAAGTGATCACCAAGTGTTCTGACGTGTTGTTGGAGGAGTTGTAAGAGGAGCGGCTTCGGCAAGTTAGTATGCTTGCGTGTGTTGTTCTTGCGGGATTAAGTTAGGGACTTGTGGCTCTGGAGTTCTAGTGTGAACTTGTTGTAGGTGTTGCGGCACCGAGTGATCCAACGGGATCATTTTTAGTGGAAATCCTTAATAGTGTTGATGGCGGGGACGTAAAGCAAGGGTGTTTGAACCTCAAAACAAATCTCCTATGTTTGCGATTGCTCTCTCTCTCCCCCATGTGTTTACATATCTTACTTATGCTTATTGTTCATATCTCTTATGCTTAATTGAATATATGCTTGGGATTGTTTGTTCACACTTTTATTCAACCAAGAGAGCCATAGTGGCACCTCAACTCTTAATCTAGAGGAATCTTGACGAGATAGTTCAGAGCCCTTCACCGAGAATTCGGCTACACTCTTGTATTATACCTTGTGTGTTTAGCTTAATAGTTTTAATTTACTTAAATAGTTTTTAATTCCGCATTATTTGTTGGCCCAAAGGCCTTCCACCCTAGTTTTGATGATGATTAACTCATGTAGTTATTTTTACTAATAATCTTATGATTTTAGTTACAGATCATTAATCAAGATATTAGTTGGTGATTAGCTTCAACAAAGGAGTTTAGAAGCTTTTTATGGTGATTTCAGGGCCAAAGCTTCAAGTTCACACATTGCCTAGCCCATGGAAGGAGTTTTGGAGCAAGTCTACTTGAAGATGAAGATCATCAAGAAGACTTAGGTATCCTAGTTTAGTTTAGTGTGTTTTAGATCCATTTGTAAAGCTTAGTATAGTTGATATGCTCAAGTGTACAAACACACACGTTTCATGTTTTGGTTTTTGGTTTTCATGAATAGTAGATCTAAACAAGTTTACTTTATTTTTATGTATATTAGATATGTTCTAGATATACATACATGCTTAACTTCTTATACAAACTTATTTTGACTATCCTATTCATGTCTTGGAAAAATCAAGTTTGATAAAAATACAAGTGTTGGTTTTGATAAAATTTACAAGACACAAAAATGAATTGATATGTTGATATATGTCTTGAAATTGTTATCACTTGTTTGTGGTTCAATATAAAATGTTAAAACATGTTTTATAAAATTTTCAGAAAAGATAAAAGATTTTTCAAAAATGTTTTAACCCAGGTTCTGACCCAGGTTTGTGCTGACAGGCCAGGTCGGTCGACCGTATGGGTCGACCGCACCAAGGGCCGGTCGACCCATCGGGTCGACCGACGTGCACAGACTTGTGCACATCTGGCAGGCACAAATCCGGTCGACCGTACGGGTCGACCGGGTCTGAGAGCAGAGCTCTATGTTTGTTTGGGTCGACCGGGCGGGTCGACTGTGGTTGCCAACGGTCACATTTCTGACCTAATGCATGTACCTCTATTTCAAATGAGTTGAATGTTTGTTTAGATAAGAACATTATTTTGAAAAATAAAATTGATGCACATGTTTGCCATGCTAGTGTAGCTTCTTCATCTAGTCTACCTAATGCATGTACCTCTTCTTCTAAGATTAATGATGATATTTGTATGTTAAAGAAGAGAGTTGATTGTTTGGGCTCCACTATGAGCCAATGTGCCATGAACCATACACGCTTGGAATCCTTGGTTCGAAAGAAACAAGTTCCATCCTTTATGCATGCACACCTTCCACGGCATACACATGCTCCTCACGGACACACTCCTCAATGTATGCTCATGTGTACACTTGTACACATTGTGGACGTAAGGGCCACCTTGCTAAATTTTGCTTTGATAGATTACATAATGTAAATTTAGCAAAGAATCTTGTTTGGGTTAGAGAAGGTACTAACCCCCATGAACCCAATAAGATATGGGTACCAAAAACCACCCCTCCTTTGTTTAATGTAGGTGTAGGCTCTCACATGACGTGAGAGTGATGGCACCTTGGAGTGGATGCGTTCCAAGCTTAAAGGAAATCATATGGATGCATCACTTTCAAGGGAAGGTTTGGTGGGAGAACCACCTTGTTTTGGAGACAAAGGAGAGTTGCTTATTCGGTTTTTAGTAACAATCCTTTAATCCCATTTATTATTTATATGCTTTCATAATTAAAATTTATAGCATGTTTTGATGTTTTATAGCATGTTTCATTGTCTATGGATTAGTATGTAAATACCATGATTATTAGATCCTTGACATACATGTATAGTATTTGAGACACACATGCTTATATGAACCCATACTTAGTGTTCTCACTTTTGTTTATGCTATAATGTACATCATGAATCTAATACATGTGAATTTACATAGTAATCATGTTTTAGTTTTATCATGATGATTTTTTTTTATTTTTGATGCTTCATGTTAAGATTACTTGTTTAGATGTTAGTTTTCATTAAGACTAGGACTTATACTTGTACATATAGTGGGCCACAAATAAATCTATATATGTTTGGGCTTGATTGCTTATTTGAACCCATTAGATGTGCTAGTATAGTCTAGTTTTGATGATTCATACATTTCAAACTTGTATTCCATTTTTGGATTTGTTTTATGAGTTTTCACTTCATGTATATGCTTGTATTGCCAAACTTTAAGATATACATGTATACCCCTTGAGTCATTTGCCGTTCATGTAAATCTATATATGGACTCAATTGTGTTTAGGGATATGTATGTATACTTATTGTGTTGACAATTCATACATATACCTTGAAATGAAATTTATTTTGGTAAAGATTTAGTTTTTCCTGATTTTGTGTTTAATTGTTTAACTTCATGTATATGTCTATCTTGTCCAAACTATTAGATATACATGTTTATCCTTTTTGAGCCACGTGCCTTAATGCATATATTTTGTGGACTCATTGAGTTTTGGATATGTACGTATACTTTAGTTTGTATTAGACATACATATGCCTTGAAGATTAAATAGTTTAGATGATTTTTATGTTTTCATGTTTTCATGTTTAAGAAAAAATTGAGCTTAATGAAAATTTTCATGATTATGATATCCACACTTTATTTGTACATTCACTTTCTATATTTTGCTCATGTTTTATTTTCATGAGTCATAATTATGCCTAATTGAATTAGAGTGTTGATTATCATGTGGATTTCATGTTTTATGAAAATCTTTTTTGTTTTATTCCTTACTTGAAGGATTTCGTACTAGTTAACAAAATTTTTCATTTAACTAGTTACGGTATTCTTCATTTTGGTAGAGTTTTTCAAACAAAGCTTAATTTCAAATCTATTTTTGAAAACCCCTACCCTCAATGGGAGGATGGATGGGAGATCATGTTCATGTATGCTTTAAAATGAAAATCATTTAAAAACTTGAACCTTGATTGGGAGGTATAGTAATATGATGTATACACTTGAACTTATTGTTATGTCAATTAGTATCATTGAACTCTTTCAATTGGTATCATTTTGATCTTTTTGTATACTCATATGTTTATTGTGTATGTATATTTTCAATTGGTATCATCTATTAGTGATTGGTACTCATTCTATTTCATACACATATACTTGTTTTATTTGTGCTCAAGATATAAATTTGCACAAATCTTGTTTATGCTAGAGTTTGAGCTTCAACTTCATTTCAATTGATTTAGTTTTCAATTGGTATCTTATTTCAAGCCTACGCATAGTTTTTGTTGGTATTTCATAAAGGGGGAGAAAATTTGATTTTTCATATTTCAATTGGTATTTAGTTTTTCACTCCCTTGCTTTATAATAGAAAATAGTCATTTCAATTGTTTATATGGCTTAAAAAGAAAATACTATTTTTTGATATCAAGATGTCTTGTGTTTTAAATTGGTATCTCAAAATTTTGTTTTAAAGAAAATAAATACAAAAGTTTAGATTTGTATTGACTATATGCAATGAGAGCTTAACATCTCTTCTACATATAGATTCATGATGAGTGTATCTTGTATTGAAGAGCTTAACATCTCTCTTTATGTGGTACACGTGTGTAGGGGGAGCTTCACATCTCCTCTTATGCATTACATAATGTGTGTTATGTGAATTAGGGCTTAACATCCCTCTTTCATGTAATGCATATGTGTAGGGAAGCTAACTTAGCGTCTTCCTCTTCATGAATGTATATAGCATATAACATTTATTGATCCTTGTTTACTTTCAATTGGTATCAAGATGCTACTTTGACATATTTTTAATTGATATCATGTTTTTAAAGTCACCTTAGACAAAAGGGCGAGAACATCATTTTATTGTTTTGATTGACAAAAAGGGGAGAAAGATTTTTACCCCTCATTTTATTGTTTTGATTGTTTACCCCTTTGTTGATGATTGACAAAAAGGGGAGAAAGATTTTGAGTTTATAAGATTTATATATGCATAGTTATGTTTGTGCATATGTTGAAAATCACCTAGAGGGGGGTGAATAGGTGATAATGCTAATCAATGGACAAATTAAAAATTAAGATGTAACAATCACCACACAAGATTCACAAGATGAATGAAAGCAAGTAAATATAGCAATAATGATGATAAGCAAGTAATGAGTGCAAGAATGTAAACCAATCGCAAACACAAGGATATGTTATCGAGGTTCGAGCACCCAGCTCTACTCCCCACCTTCCCCAGAAGGATTCTAGCTACTTCCACTATCTCAAAGAAATCTCAATTACACCGGAGTACCCAACTCCACAATCTCGATTACAAGCAATTTCTGAGTAGTCAAAAGACCACAAACTCTCTCTTTCAAATGTCTCTTCCCTTACAAAAGGTCCTTAGAGAACAATGAGTAGGAATGAAGCTCTTGTTGTAAGTGAAGAAAGAAAATTAAATCAGAGAGTATTTCAAAAACCACTTCAGAAAATGAGAGAGAATTTCAGCACAAAAATCAAGAAACAAATCTCTTTTGAAAGCCTTAAACTTTTGAATTTTTCCTGCAAAAATTGTTGTTCCACAATCACTCCCCAAACACCCCTATTTATAGGAGAGGGCTAAGTTAAGTGATAAAACAATCTTAAGGCTAATTAAGTCATATTAGATTCAAAATATATCCCTAAATCAAATTTTTAAACACAAAAGGACAAAATAAAACAGCTCAGAAAAATGCCCGTTACTGTTCAAATGGCTAGTCCGGTCGACTGGCCGGTCGACCGCACGAACAAAAAATCTGACCGTTACAGGCCAGCGGTCGACCGCCCGGTCGACCCAATCTAACCGAGAGCAGACTGAGTTACAGTCGGTCGACCGTGCGATCGACCGCAAAAACGTGCACACTGATATATGTACACCCAGAACTACAGTCGACTGGGCCGGTCGACCGGCCAAACCTGACATAGGTCCGGTCGACTGTCCGGTCGACTGGCTCAGGTCAAAAACCAGGTTTTGGACAGAAAATTAAAAGGAATTTTGATTTTGACAAAATACTTTTGAACAGGGATTAGCATAGACATAAATATATTTCTGTAGGCAAAATCTTGTATGCAGAATATTTTTGTATAAATTATAAGAAATTATTTTGGATTAAGTATGTGCGCAAAAACGTGTGTGATAGAGCTTCAAACCTATCCACTATTTTTTAACAAACTATAAAACTAAAAACAAAATAATTAAAAACTTCTTGAGCAATCTTCAAGTCTTTGAGCCATGCTATCCTTGCTAGAGCCTTCTTCTATGATCCTTCCTTGATGTGCAATATGCCTTCATAGCTTCATGAACCTAGAAGTTGTTGCAATAGCAAGCAATGGCCTCCAAACATGGTACTTATCCTGAAACTTATCTTAAGCAAATTCATTAGTACCAAATAGCTCTTATTTGGTTTGTCATCATCAAAACTCAATAAATGGAGAGTGTAACCTTTTGGGCCAACAATCTCCCCCTTTTTGATGATGACAAAACAAATAGGCTATAAACAAAAATATAGGGGAGGAGAAAACTCCCCCTCAAATTATGCTATATGAAAAATACAAGAATTTATTGAAAACAACAAAACAACAAAAATGCTCTTGATACTAATTGAAACCAATTGAAATAATACCAATAAAACACAAGAATTCTCAAGAACGCATGAAAACAAAACAAGACAACAAAACATATATAAACTCATATAAACTCATATGGAACTAAGACCATATAAATTTATTTTTGTCCATGTAAACTTATTCCCCCCGTTTTGTCATACATCAAAAAGGTTATGAAAAACATGTCTATTCAATAACACAAACATTAAGTTCTCCACAAATAAATGAGAATCTAGCAAAATCAAGTGGTTTAGTGAAAATATCGGCTAGTTGTAAATCAGTGGAAACATAATCATATATATATCTCCTTTCTCAAAATGATCTCTAAGAAAGTGATATCTAATCTCAATGTGCTTGGTCTTACTATGTTGATTTGCATTCTTAGTCATGTGTATAGTACTAGTATTATCACAAAATATTTTTATATGATCAAAATGCAAATCAAAATCAAGGAGAGTATGTTTCATCCAAAGGACTTGTGCACAACAAGCCCCCGCGGCAACATACTCCGCCTCGGCGGTTGAGAGTGCTACGGAATTTTGTTTCCTAGAGGACCATGAAACAAGACAATTACCAAAATTGACATGTCCCACTAGTACTCTTTCTATCTACTCTACAACCCGCATAGTCGGCATCCGAATAACTCGTCATTGAGAAATCTCCAGTTTTCGGATACCATAGACCCATCCCAATAGTGCCCTTAATATAACGAATAATGCGTTTTACCGCAATAAGATGGGACTCTTTAGGACACGATTGAAATCTAGCACAAAGACACACACTAAACATGATATCCGGCCTACTTGCCGTTAAATATAAAAGACTTCCTAACATACTTCTATATAATTTAATATCAACATTTTTACCTTGGTCATCTTTATCAAGCTTGGTTGTAGTTGCCATGGGAGTGTTGCAAGTCTTTGAGCCTTCAAGTCCAAACTTCTTTACAAGTTCCTTTGCGTACTTGGCTTGACTTATGAACGTCCCGTTTTGCAATTGCTTGATTTGGAGTCCAAGGAAGAAATTGAGCTCACCCATTGAAGACATTTCAAATTCAAGTTGCATGACCTTTTCAAAATCCTTGCATAAAAGCTCATTAGTAGAACAAAAATTATATCATCTACATAAATTTACACAATTAATATATCATTATCAACATGCTTAGTAAATAGAGTTGTGTCTACTTTGCCTTTAACAAATCATTTAAAATTAGAAAACTAGAAAGCCTTTCATACCAAGCTCTAGGAGCTTGTTTCAATCCATATAAAGCTTTATCAAGTTTAAAAACAAAATCGGGATGAACATGATCAACAAACCGGGAGGTTGAGAAACATAAACTTCTTCATTAATAAAACCATTCAAAAATGCACTTTTCACATCCATTTGAAAAAGTTTAAAATTTTTGAAAGATGCAAAGCTAGTGTCATTCGTATGGCTTCAAGCCGTGCTACGGGTGCAAAGGTCTCCTCAAAGTCAATTCCTTCAACTTGAGTGTAACCTTGGGCCACTAACCTAGCTTTATTCCTAATGACATTTCCGGACTCATCCATCTTGTTTCTAAAGATCCACTTAGTACCAATTGTTGCTCTATCGTGGGGCTTAGGAACAAGATGCCAAACTTGTTGTGCTCAAATTGATTGAGTTCCTCTTGCATGGCAAGCAACCAATATGGGTCCGTCTCGGCTTCGAGAATGCCTTTGGGTTCAAAATGAGAAATGAAAGCAAAGTTACCACATAGGTCATGGAGTTTGGAGCGTGTTGTGACTCCTTTAGATGCGTCACCTAAGATGAGCTCCTTAGGATGATTTGAAGCGTATCTCCAAGCTTTAGGAAGCGGTTGAGAGCTTTCCTCTTTATCCTCTTGAACATCACCAATTGATTCTTGCTTTTCTTCTTGAGCGGGTGAGTCCTTCAAGGATAGTCTCTCCATGTCTTCACCTAATGGTTCAATCTCTACAACATTCTCAACAACCACATTAGATTCTTCAAACTTAACATGCATGGTTTCTTCAATAGTAAGTGAAGATCTATTAAAAACTCTATATGCTTTGCTAGTAGAAGAATATCCAACAAAGATAGCTTCATAAGCCTTAGCATCAAACTTACCCAAATTCTCCTTAGTATTTAAAACAAAACACTTGCATACAAAAACTTTAAAATATGCAACATTTGGTTTTCTAGAATGATACATTTCAAAGATATTTTGGAAGAATTTTTACACATATAAATACGATTTGAAATATAGCATGCGGTGTTTACGGCCTCGGCCCATAAATATTGAGGGAGGTCATATTCACTTATCATTGTCCTAGCCATCTCTTGAAGTGTTCTATTTTTCCTTTCCACTACTCTATTTTGTTGTGGAGTCCTAGGACAAGACATTTCATGCTTGATTCCCTTTTCATCACAATAAGTCATGAAGAGTTGGTTAACAAACTCACCACCTCTATCACTCCTTATTCTCAAAATCGAAAACCTTTTTCTTTTTCAACCCTTTTTCGAAAGATTTTGAAATATGAAAATGTTTGATCTTTACTTTGCAAGAAGAAAATCCAAGTGAAACGGGAAAATCATCAACTAAACAAATGCAAATCTACTACCATTTAAACTTTTAGTTTGTGTTGGTCCAAAAAGATCCATATGAATTAGTTCTAAGGGCCTAGTAGTCATGATATCCTTAATTGGTTTGAAGGAAGACTTGGTTTGTTTCTCAAGTTGGCACGCACCACAAATGCGATCTTTCTCAAACTTCAAGCAAGGTATACCCTTTACTAAATCCTTAGAATTAATTCTAGCAAGATGGTCAAAAGATGCATGTCCTAATCTTCTATGCCAAAGCCAAGAATTTTCATCAAAGCATTCAAGCATTTAGTAGAACAATCTAAATTAAGCATGTCAATGATATAAACATTATTGTCACGAAAACCGGTAAGAATACAAACATCGGATTTAACATCAAAAATCTTGCAAGAAGAATCATCAAAAACAACTTTAAGTCCACGGTCACAAAGTTGACTAATGCTAAGCAAATTATGTTTTAAACCATCTACTAAAACAACATTCTCTATAATAGGAGATGCACCAATTTGAATGTTACCTATACCGATGATAGTTCCTTTGGAGTCATCCCCGAAGGTGACGGAGCCACCTTCCATGTACCTTGATAGGGTTGTAAAGTTATTGATATCCCACGTCATATGTCTGGAACAACCACTATCAAGGTACCACCGCTCCCTACGTCTTGGAGCCTTGGTGTGTACCTACATCAAATAATTTAGGACTTGATTTTGGTACCCACATTTTCTTGGGTCCTAGGGGGTTAGTTTCATTAACCCAAACAAGATTATTTGATCTATTAAGTTGGTCATAGCAAAATTTAGCTAAGTGTCCATTTTTACCACAATATGTGCATCTATATACTCTACCATATTTGAAAGCATAATGAGTGTGTGATTTGTGAGCATGAGAGTTGTGAGCATGAAAAGATTTAGCATGTGTAGTGTGAGCATGAGTAGACTTAACATGTGAGGTGTGCTTTTTAGAAATCATGTTCTCAAGTTTCTTTGTATTAAAAGCACAATCATTTAAAACTTTTTCAAAATCATTTATTTTAGATTTAAAAGAAGAAATTTCTTTTTCATCAATAATAGGAGATTTTCCCTTACAAGAAACCTTGTAGGCATTAAACTCATTTTGAAGAGAAATAAGATTAGAAGAAATATCATCTTTTTCTTTAGAAACCATAGCAAGTTGATTTTTAAGAAAAGCAACTTCTTTTTGTAATTTAAAACATTCAATTTTTTTATTGTCATAAGTTTCAGAAAGTTCAACAAAGGCATGTACAAGAACTTTCTTACTTAGTTCATCATCTTCATCATCATGAGATTGAGGGGTTACCTTAGGAGTGTTTGCCATGAAACACATGTTTGCCGTATCCACCTCTTCTTCGGACTCGCTCTCCGAATCTCACGTTGCCTTGTATGCTTTCTTTTCCTCCGGCTTCTTTGGCTTGAAGGAGGAAGTCATCTTTTTCTTAAACTCCGGGCAATCCGCCATGATATGTCCGGGTTTGCGGCAATTGTAGCAAATGATCCTTCTCTCCTCTTTGCCTTCAAATTTCCTCCGGAAGTTGAGCTTGTTCTTCCGGTACAACCTCTTGACATTCCGTACAAGTAGAGTTAGCTCCTCATCATCTTCTTCGTCTTCTTCATCGTCATCATTGGTGGATGAAGTCTTGAAGGCTATGGATTTCTTCTTTGAAGTAGTGGCCTCTTCTCTTGCCTTCTTCTCCATCTCATGGGTCTTTAGCTTCCCAATGAGACTAATGAGGTCCATCTCGTCCTTGTCATTCAATTCTTTTAAGGTGATGGCCTTTATCTCCCATGAAGACGGAAGAGCCCGAATCACTTTCCGCACCTTTTGATCGTTGGAGATGTCATCACCTAAGGATGAAAGACCATTAGTGATTTTAGTAAACCTTGTAATCATACTATCAATAGACTCATCATCAATCATTTTAAAAGACTCATATTGGGACCTCAAGAGATCTATCTTAGCTCTCTTGACTTGTGAAGTCCCTTCGTGTGTGACCAATAAGTGTTGCCAAATCTCATAGGCGGATTGGCAATGAATTACCCGTGTAAGGTCATCCTCATTCAAGGCGGTTAATAGGGAATTTTGGGCCTTGGAGTTAGCCTCATATTCTCTAAAGTTGAAGTCAGTCCAAGTGCTCTCATTACCATCGGGTGCAACATAGGGTTTGGTCAAGGACTTGGCCACTAAGCTACCCAAAGATTGCAAAAATATAGTCATCCTAACCTTCCAAATAGGAAAATTAAGTCCATCAAATTTAGGAGGGGTTTTAATGTTATCGGCCATGTTTACTAGTGTATGAATGTATGAATGAAAATGTTGATTAGCAAATTTTAAGGATCTCTCTATGGATGTTAAGCCAAAACCTAGAGTCCAAGCTCTGATACCATTGAAAATCACCTAGAGGGAGGGTGAATAGGTGATAATGCTAATCAATGGACAAATTAAAAATTAAGATGTAACAATCACCACACAAGATTCACAAGATGAATGAAAGCAAGTAAATATAGCAATAATGATGATAAGCAAGTAATGAGTGCAAGAATGTAAACCAATCGCAAACACAAGGATATGTTATCGAGGTTCGAGCACCCAGCTCTACTCCCCGCCTTCCCCAGAAGGATTCTAACTACTTCCACTATCTCAAAGAAATCTCAATTACACCGGAGTACCCAACTCCACAATCTCGATTACAAGCAATTTCTGAGTAGTCAAAAGACCACAAACTCTCTCTTTCAAATGTCTCTTCCCTTACAAAAAGTCCTTAGAGAACAATGAGTAGGAATGAAGCTCTTGTTGTAAGTGAAGAAAGAAAATTAAATCAGAGAGTATTTCAAAAACCACTTCAGAAATGAGAGAGAATTTCAGCACAAAAATCAAGAAACAAATCTCTTTTGAAAGCCTTAAACTTTTGAATTTTTTTTGCAAAAATTGTTGTTCCACAATCACTCCCCAAACACCCCTATTTATAGGAGAGGGCTAGGTTAAGTGATAAAACAATCTTAAGGCTAATTAAGTCATATTAGATTCAAAATATATCCCTAAATCAAATTTTTAAACACAAAAGGACAAAATAAAACAGTTCAGAAAAATGACCGTTACTGTTCAAACGGCTAGTCCGGTCGACTGGCCGGTCGACCGCACGAACAAAAATCTGACCGTTGCAGGCCAGCGGTCGACCGCCCGGTCGACCCAATCTAACCGAGAGCAGACTGAGTTACAGTCGGTCGACCGTGCGGTCGACCGCAAAAACGTGCACACTGTATATGTACACCCAGAACTACAGTCGACTGGGCCGGCGACCGGCCAAACCTGACATAGGTCCGGTCGACTGGCTCAGGTCAAAAACCAGGTTTTGGACAGAAAATTAAAAGGAATTTTGATTTTGACAAAAATACTTTTGAACAGGGATTAGCATAGACATAAATATATATCTGTAGGCAAAATCTTGTATGCAGAATTTTTTTGTATAAATTATAAGAAATTATTTTGGATTAAGTATGTGCGCAAAAACGTGTGTGATAGAGCTTCAACCTATCCACTATTCTTTAACAACTATAAAACTAAAAACAAATAATTAAAAACTTCTTGAGCAATCTTCAAGTCTTTGAGCCATGCTATCCTTGCTAGAGCCTTCTTCTTCTATGATCCTTCCTTGATGTGCAATATGCCTTCATAGCTTCATGAACCTAGAAGTTGTTGCAATAGCAAGCAATGGCCTCCAAACATGGTACTTATCCTGAAACTTATCTTAAGCAAATTCATTAGTACCAAATAGCTCTTATTTGGTTTGTCATCATCAAAACTCAATAAATGGAGAGTGTAACCTTTTGGGCCAACATATATTAAGTTTAATATAGTTTAATGTTAATTGATCTCTAGAACATGTTTTGTTTTGAATATTTCATTTTATATCTAGAACATCTTGTTTTATGCATTGTCATTCATGCTTATTTATGTTTATTTGTTTTATGCATGAGTTAAGGGGCAGCTTCTTTGAAGCTTAACTTTAATCCATGCATATATAACTCCATGAGTTTTGTCATCATCAAAGGGGGAGATTGTTGGCCCAAAGGCCTTCCACCCTAGTTTTGATGATGATTAACTCATGTAGTTATGTTTACTAATAATCTTGTGATTTTAGTTACAGATCATTGATCAAGATATTAGTTGGTGATTAGCTTCAACAAAGGAGTTTAGAAGCTTTTCATGGTGATTCCAGGGCCAAAGCTTCAAGTTCACACATTGCCTATCCCATGGATGGAGTTTTGGAGCAAGTCTACTTGAAGATGAAGATCATCAAGAAGACTTAGGTATCCTAATTTAGTTTAGTGTGTTTTAGATCCATTTGTAAAGCTTAGTATAGTTGATATGCTCAAGTGCACAAACACACACGTTTCATGTTTTGGTTTTTGGTTTTCATGAATAGTAGATCAAAACAAGTTTACTTTATTTTATATATATTAGATATGTTCTAGATATACATACACGCTTAACTTCTTATACAAACTTATTTTGGCTATCCTATTCATGTCTTGGAAAATCAAGTTTGATAAAAATACAAGTGTTGGTTTTGATAAAATTTACAAGACACAAAAATGAATTGATATGTTGATATATGTCTTGAAATTGTTATCACTTGTTTGTGGTTCAATATAAAATGTTAAAACAAGTTTTATAGAATTTTCAGAAAAGATAAAAGATTTTTCAAAAATGTTTTAACCCAGATTCTGACCCAGGTTTGTGCTGACAGGCCAGGTCGGTCGACCGTATGGGTCGACCGCATCAAGGGCCGGTCGACCCATCGGGTCGACCGACGTGCACAGACTTGTGCACATCTGGCAGGCACAAATCCGGTCGACCGTACGGGTCGACCGGGTCTGAGAGCAGAGCTCTCTGTTTGTTTGGGTCGACCGGGCGGGTCGACCGTGGTTGCCAACGGTCACATTTCTGACCGTTGGCGGTCGACCCGGCCGGTCGACCGGTAGCCTGTCAGGCTGCCAGCTCAGCCTAACGGCTAGTTTTCTGATGGGCCTATAAAAACCCCAATTCTTTGGGATTTTGGCCAAGGTTTTTATAAGAGAAAATTCCCAGTTTTCCTGAGTTTAAAACAAGTTTTAAAAAGAGTTTTTGGGCTTTAATCTTCTCATCTTTATTGTTTTGGGTTTTGAAAAATCAAAGAAAACTAGGGTTTTGGAGATTGTATTGATTTTCATTTTCTATCTTTTACAAGAGATTTCCCAAGTAGTTTTTCTTTGTTGCTTGTTTCCAAAAACACCTAGTTTTTCCACACTTGAGCTATCACCTATCCTATTCTATTAGGATCATTTGTTTGTGGGAAAAAGAAAAGAAGAGAGATTGTTTGAGGTTGTTGAGCCTCCAAGTTGTAAACCCTTTTCTTTGTTGGGTGCTTCCTCTTAGGTAGAGGTTGAGATTTGGTTTGCTCCCTCTTTGGTAGAGGTGGAGATTGGTGTTTACTCCCTCTTGGTGAGGTGGAGTTGGTTATTGGTTTGTATCCCTCAAGTGTGAGGTGGATTGGTTGTTGTATTGGCTACGGGCCTACCCCTCGGTTGTGAGGTGGTTGTTTGAGAGAGGAGTTTGGTACTCCTAGAGTTGTAACAAATCCTCTTCGGTAGAGGTTCCCTCGGTGGGAGATAGTGGATTGGAAATCCTACACGGTGGTGTAGGCGGGGATGTAGAGCTAGGGGCTCGAACCTCGAAACATATCTTGTCTTAGCGTTTGATCCATTGTCTCTCTAACTCTCTCTCATTTAATTGTGCAAAGCATCATTGTTCATTCATATCATTCATTGCTTGTGTTGTGCCTTGCATATTTCATATTGCTATATCTTGTATATGCTTGGTTGTTTGTGTGTGCCTCACTTGTACTTAACCACAAGAGCTTCACATAGCACCTCAACCCATATCTAGGGGAATCAATAGGAGTTAGTCCAGAGCCCTTCACAGGGAATTCGGCTACACTTGTGTGTTGTACTAAGTGTGTTGCAAGAATAGTTTTAAGCTTCCGCATTTAGAGCATTTAGTTCACTAGATTAGCACTTGCACCTATTCACCCTCCCCCTCTAGGTGTTTTTCATTATTATTATTAGATTAGCTAGTACACCTATTCACCCCACTCTAGGTGTATTTTCAGACTTAATACTAGTGGCATCAACTATAGCAGTATCCATATGTACTCTTAAGATTGTTAATAAATAAAATACGAATTACTTCTAAGCTATTTAATTAAACTTTCAAGAAGGAAGGAACTTCTCTATTTGGATCAAGGTGCGGAGCACTGTCCTTAAGAGTTGATCGCGCCCCTCTGAGAGAGTATCTCAGTGTAGCAGGTTAATGGCGACCTACCCTCCAAGATTCAACGACCGCTGGCCCTGCAAGCGTGCACTCGTAATGCACAGGCCCTCGAACAGCTCGATTTTATTTCCTCTAGAGATGCAGAGAAGAACTGAAGAGTTTAAGAAGATTTCAGAGAAGGAAGATGATTGTTGAGTTGTGTTATTGAGAGCAGGGAATATGTCCTTTATAAAGAGAGTTTTTCATCATTAGAAAATCCTTGGGTAGAGAAAACAATCCTGGGACAGAGAACCATTTTCGGATAGATGAAGAAATCTTTCCTTGTACAGAGGAACAATATTGCTTTGAAAAGTGTCACTGCAAAACTTGGACAGAGAGCTCTCAACAGCTAATTCTGACATGACAGGACATGAAAAGATACGATTCTCAATAGCACCCAAATATTGTGACAGGATTAAGAAAGATTTTATTTTAATTTTAAATCCAAAAATAAAATAGGCAAAACTTAGACTATTCGGGTCATACCCGCGGATACTCTGAAACCCCGGATTTGCGCCTCCCTGCGCGTACGATGCGGGCGCACATGCACATTGAGGTTTTCGGTCCCGGTTACCAAATTTCCTTCACTGGGCCTCAATGGGCTTGTATGCGCTCGAGCACCCCTTAGTTTCTAGCTTTACTCTCTAGGATTCAATGATCGCTGGCCCTACAAGCGTGCACTCGTAATGCACAGGCCCTCGAACAGCTTGATTTTGTTCCATCTAGAGATACAGGGAAGAACTGAAAAGTTTTAGAAGATTTCAGAGAAGGAAGAAGTTGGTTGAGTTGTGTTGTTAAGAGCAAGAAATATGTCCTTTATAATGATAGTTTTTTCATCATTAGAAAATCCTTGAGCAGAGAAAACAATTCTTGAGCAGAGAGCTAATTTTTGGACAGAGAAAAAAGCTTCAGAGGAGCATCCGTCGATTCAAAACTAACCCCTCCGCTGACCTTCGGTTTCAGAGATGAAAGCTGAAAAACTCAATATTGTTTTGAAAAGTGTCACTGCAAGACTTGGGCATAGAGCTCTCAACGGCTAACTCTGACATGACAGGACATGAAAAAATATGAATCTCAACAACTATCTCTGACCAAAATATTTTGACAGGATTTAGAAAGATTTTATTTTAATTTTAAATTCAAAAATAAAATAGGCAAAGCTTAGCCTATTCGGGTCACACCCGTGAGGCTGTGAAACCCGGATTTGCACCCCCCTGCATGTGCGATGCGGACGCACATGCGCATTAAGGTTTTCCAGACCCGATAACCCAATTTCCTTCACTGGGCCTCAATGAACTTGTGTGCGCTTGAGCACCCCCTGGTTTATGAAGATTTCAGAGGAGGAAGAAGATGGTTGAGTTGTGTTGTTGAGAGTAGGGAATATATCCTTTATAAAGAGAGTTTTTTATCATTAGAAAATTCTTGGGTAGAGAAAACAATCTTTGGACAGAGAATCAATTTTTGACAGAGAAAAAATCTTTTCTTGTGCAGAGGAACAATATTATTTTGAAAAGTGTCACTGCAGAAATTGGGCAAGAGCTCTCAACGGCTAACTCTAACTTGCTTTAAAAGTGTCACTGCAGAATTGGGCAGAGAGCTCTCAACGATTAACTCTGACATGACAAGACATGAAAAGATACGAATCTCAACAGCTATCTCTGACTCAAATATTGTGACAGGATTTAGAAAGATTTTATTTTAATTTTAAATTCAAAATAAAATAAGCAATATCCAATGTAGTTTCTATCCCACACAACCCATCATGAGAGGGACTCCATATATAACACTAAAGAGTTCTTTTTCTATCCAATGTGGGACTAAAAGAACTTTACTTAATTTTGAAATACCTTCAAATACTAATAAAATACACTAGAAAAAGTAATATAAACATTAAAATCTATTAGAATGTAGTAGTGAAAATTTAGAGACAAGCAATATCATTAAACATAAGCTAGTTTTATGTTAAAACTTCCTTACAACCTAAATTGAGCCTCGATTATGGGAATTTTGTTATTCATTGATGAGTATTTTTTATGTTCTTAAAATTGAAGGAAAAAATCTTGAAAAATAAAGCGGTAACTTAGAGACTAGGATGTGTTGTCTTCTTTTTAGAAAGAGAAATATTATGGCATTAGAGACTAATGATCAAATTAGAATTTAGACTCGAGATCGACCATTTAGAAACACAACCAAACTCAATCCCAACTTATTGGGCCTTTAACAAGTTGAGCTCGAATTGAGTCTACATGGAGGCTAACTAGTGGAGCTCCATCCTGAGGCAACTTGGGCCAGCCACGCTTAAGGCTGTTCATGTATTTGGTGAAGGTCAGTTTCTTTTAGAATATTCTTGTCAGAGTATATGCAGATTCAGCTACTGTAACTCAAACTACAACTCAAACTACATGTAGGGGCTGTTTGTTTCTTGTAAAATGTCATAAAAGTCTGTAATTCGTAAATCACTTACATCTCAATTACAACCACGTTGTTTGTTTGGATCGTAATTCGTAAAGACTTAGGCAACTCAACTGCTACTCACTTACAACCCACTTATAGTTAATTTGTAGTCAGGCAAATTTGTATTTTTTTAATATTAATATTATATTTTTAATATTTAGTATTTTAAGTATTTATTTGTAAAATTTAAAATTTTTAAATCACCAAATAGTTAATTTTGTGGTCAATTTTTTCACTTACGACTTACACATTACGACAATCAAATACCGTAAAATATAATATACTTTCTCACTTACAACTTTCTATTATCACAAAACACCGTAAAACTTACATGCATGTAACTCATTTACAACTGTAAAATAGTTTACCAATTAAGACTTACGAATTACGGTCACTTACTTACGACAACCCAACATACCTGTAGTTTATATTTTATAGTTAGGACGCTAAGTCATGTGTTTGGTTTGTGACCTGCAGTTATAGTTTCAGCGGCAGGAAATAAAAGAAAAAACAGTTTGTTGAATTAATGCATAACTAACTTGTATTGCATGAAATTTAAGAAAGTTTGACGCGTCATCTTCTTTAATTTCATTTTATTATCATACATCAACTGAATTACAATCAATTTCATTACAATTCTAACTACATTAGAAAGTTCTAAATATAGTTCTAACTATCGCAATTAGAGCTGCACCTAGTTGGAGCTATTGTTTTTTTCCCTAGCTAAGAGACGCATGAAGGTGTCTAATATCAGGCACACATGAGAGCACGAAATTACGACCTGTGAGTGAGCGGAGTTCTTATGAACTCAAAACTGACCGAAATGTCACTTGCAGGACAGCTCAGGTGTTGTTTTGTGCTACCTCTTTAATGACAAAGCGGAGCTGTATGTATATGAAATTTTCATTATAGTTCTGAGACTATGATAGTTTTATGAAATTTATTCTAGTTTATGATACATAAATATTTGGTTGACCACTAAATATTTTAAAAGTGCGAATGGGTCACGTGGCGGGGACCATTGAGTTGGACGCTTAGCTACTCAATACATAGCACACCAAGCGTGCCGATCCACCGGAAAATGACTCAATTTATTTATTTTTTCCAGTTGAAAACCTCGTCTTATTTAAATAGACCATATTGCTTGATATGGTCTATGACTAATGATGGTGCAAAAAAGAAATTAGAATTAAGTGCTGAATTTTCCATCTTGACGATTTGATATTCTTTTTTTTCCCCTTGATGAGACTTGCCTATTTGATAATTGATATTGACAATGTATCGTCCTACTCGGTGCTGGGTCCCTTTGAAAGCTCAGTTGTATTTTGTTTATTATGAAGAATCTAGAATATTATGGCAGGTCGAGAATATTATGGCTGGAGTTTGGGCACGAGAGGCCATCGTTTCTTATTATTTTCATAAACATGCTAAAGGCTCAAATCGATACAGATATATTCGATCTGATTCGTATCGGCATTCTATTGGATCTACATAGTGTTTTCTTCGTCAAATCATATCTATATCTCTTTCTATAGGAAAAAAATAATTATATTTATGAAAAAATTCACAAACCTACTCATTTTCCTTCATAATTAGAAAAAAAAACTCAACCCCTATTTTTATTCCCTATAGTCTCATCCAAAAATCGCATAAATTGATTCCTTCCAATCATTTCTTTTTATATTTTTATTTTCTCTTTTATCTTTACCCATCATTCCGGACATTGCTCTCCCCTCAACATCGTCTCCAATGTGTCTTTTAATATGGCGAACTCTAAATTATTATTCTTTTTTAATTTTTTCTTTTTTTAATTTTTTTTCTTTTAATGTCCTGTTGTGGAGATCCGTGATTTTTTTTATGACCGTCATCATTTCTTATTATATCGCTTATGCATATCTACTGTTAGGTTTTTTTTTTTAGTTAGTTAAGTTGATTTTTCATGAATTTACAACAGCAAACGATCTATCATTTTCAATTGAGGTCCGAAGCTTGATTGTATTTCTAAGAAAACACATTCTAGTTGTGTTATTGATGACTGCGATCATATTCAGTACTAAAAAAAGACACAATTGTTTATTTTATTGAGGAATGCGATCAGTCGCAGTCCTCAATAAACACACACTGTGTTTATAAATGAGGACTGCGATCATGATCACAGTTCTAATCTAGACTGATCAATAAAGCATTTTTGTGAGGACTGCGATCAGATCGCAACTCTAATAAAGACTAAAAAACAAGATATTTTTCTGAGGATTGCGATCATGATCGCGGTTCTAATAAAGAGAACAAAAACAAGATATTTTTGTGAGGAGTGTATTTTTGTGAGGGTTGCGATCATGATTGTATTCCTAATAAAACTCAGAAACATAATATTTTTGTGAGGACTGCGACTTGTAGCTCTAATAAAGACTCAGAAATAGCATATTTTTATGAGGACTGCGATTACATTCACATTCCGAATAAAGACTTAGGGCATTTTTGTGAGGATTGTGATTATGATCACAGTCCTCAGATTAATACTGCGGGGACAATTAAGTCATTTTCACCGCTCTAAGCGTGCTCAACATCACTTCTATGCTCGACACGTTGGCGCTCAAACCTCAGTGGCGCTTCTTCGCTTGACACGTAGGCGCGCACCCTTTCTTAAAAAAAAGGTGTCTAAAGTGAATTAAATTCTGTGAGTGAGTTTCTTTCTAATATGATTTGACATAGGTGGCTGAAATGAAATCCTCTTATATTTATATATGTCAGATATGATAAATGCCATGACTCATTCATTACCCTATTTCCTCTGAAATTTAGAATGTTCGCTACATAATCAGTTAAAAGAAGAATGTGTAATTGGTTCATTACGATTTGAGACCCAGTGAGCCTTTATGCTTTATGCCAGTGGCAGTGAAGCTAAACTTCTTCATTCGATAAGTTTTGGTTTATAGTTACTACATCAATCTTGCATTGATCTTACATTATTTAATCATACAATTTACTTACATTAACATCACGATGTGCATACATTTTGTTTGTAAGTTATTATGTTTATATATGTAACACTCGAGTTATTAAACTCTAATTTAATATTTTAATATTTGATTAATAATATTTTAATATTAGATTAATGAGAATTTTTAGAAATTGATACAATGAATAATTTAATTATTTTGGTGTGAAATGAATTTTAGTAATTCATTTGGAGAAAATTTGAAGTGAAATAAATCGAATAATTGTATTACATAACTGTAATTTATCTATTCGAGTAACAAAGTATTGGGGAATTATGTGAAAATATATGAATGGATTTATTATATGAAATACTTGTACACATACCAAATATTGATATTTATTCTAGTTTTGTATGTGTGTATTTATTTATTTATTTATATATTTGATTAAGTGGAGAGAAAAAGAAAGAAAAAGGAAAAAAATAAAGGAAGGTTGGGCGGTGGAGATAAGGGTGAGGTGGCACTTTTGAGTGGGTTTTTATTAAAATATACATAGGTATTTTGAGAGAATTTTGAGGATACTCTCTCTCTCTCTCTCTCTCTCTCTCACGCAGCTCTCTCATCTCCCCTTACGCAGCTCTCTCTACTACTCCCTCTTTTTTTCTCACCAGCGGCCACGCCGACAGATGGGCAGCGGTCGTGCAGGGAAGACCGGCGGCAGCGACTTGAGGGAAGGCTGGCGACGGCGACCTGAGGGAGCAGCAGCACACCCCTCTCTCACCTCTCTTTCTTGTTTTTTCTCTTTCTCCCTCTGTCTTGCACTCTTTCTCTCCCTCCTTTTCTTTTCCTCTTTCTCTTCATCTCCCTTTTTCTCTGGTTTTGACCGGCGGCAGGAAGAGTCGTAGTGGCGTGGCGCCAGGCAGGACGGGGCAGGCATGCTACCGCTGCAGCTGTGGTTGCTGTTTAGAAGAAGAAGAGGGTGGGTTTTGGTATTGGGTGCAATTGAACCCAAATCCGACCCGTTAGAAGCCCGATCAACCCATTTTCATATTATGAAGGTAAAAATTAATCCCCTGATGAATTAATTAATTACTTTTGGAGCCCTAAAAAATTATTAATAGCTCCTTGAATATTTTCAGTTATTACGTATCTAACCTCGTTTCATATCTCGTGGGTATTCCGGCGATACCTCGGCCATTCAGACTCTAGTTCACATTATTCTTAAGTTGATAGATTCGTGGAGACGAGAGCTAAGCATCTACAGTATTCGTATGCAGTATTGAGTGTTCAAAAATTGACAAGATCAAGAGGTGAGTAAAGTCTGTCTCCGATTTTAGTTAAAAGTTATCATCCGTATATTAATTTGTATTATAATGATGATCATAATCAAGAAAGATTGATGGTAAATACATGTGACATCAAACAATTAAACAAGTTATTAACTGTGATTATTAAGTGGGTCCACTAAATTGATGGTGTAATTTGAATACTTTTGTTATTTGAAAGTGTAAGTTAAATGCCCAATGTTGGTATGTAGAACTGATAGTCAAATTTGATTAATTGAAGTTCTTATTACCTTAACTTGTATATTAATGTCGTAAACATGGACTTGAGATGTAATTGTGTTTGTTGATTATAAACCTTGATTTTTTTACCTCAGTCCTTTGAGGTAAGTAATGTGTGTGTGTGTTGTGTATGTGTGTGTGTGTATATATATGAGAAAAATGTATATCAGCCGACGGCTGAGAGACCCTCTCAGCCTGCGATGATGTGGCACATTATTAGCCACACTAGAAAGGAGCCCCGCCTATTGAAACAGTTGAAATTACTAAATACCCCTGCGGTAAAAGACAGTGGATTCTGTATAGTTTATTATTTTTTTATATTTCTGAAGTTAGTCAATATTGTCACAATTATCTTTTATAACTACGGCCAAACTGCCACCAATTTTTATCAAATCACGAACTAATTTGAATGCTTCTTTATTATTTTTTTATCTGATTTGAAATTTACTGATTTTAATATAGTCGCAGTTTATTTTTTCGCATGTAATATATAAATTATTATTATTATTTACATATTGAATTCGGAAAAGGACTACGACTATGATCGCAGTGCTTAACGAGAGAAAGTCGTGGACGTTTTTTTTTTCTTGGTTAAATGTAATAACGGTGACTAATAACTGATAGTATAATCGCAGTTTACGTAATATTTTTATATTTGTTCTTCACTGTGACTGTTGTCAGAGCCGCCTATGAACTATTAAATTGATTTTTACATATAGCATGCGATCAAGGACTGCGACTATGATCGCAGTACTGACGACAACATTTTCTTTTTGGATGATTTTTTTTGCTAAGTTAAATGTAATAACGGTGACTAAGGACTGATACTATAGTCGCAGTTTACGTATGTTTTTATATGTTTGCTCTTCACTGTAACTGTTGTCTCAGCCGCCTATAAACTAAGAATTTTTTTACTTATTGCATGCGAAGTAGGACTGCGACTATGGTTGCAGTGTTTAAGAACAGCAGTCGCAGTTTTCTAATTGTGATATATAGTGAAATATACTGATTTGAGAGTATTGCGATCATGTTCGTAGTATTATTTTTTTATATAGTTTAATTTTGAACTGCGATCATGGTAGCTGTTTATAACTTTATTGAATGCAAAACGATCAAACTGTTTATGACTAGACAGAGACCATGGTCACACTTTATATGTAATTATTATATGAGTACTGCGACCATTATCGCAGATAAGATGCAGAAATAATAACTATACGGTATACTTTATATGTATTTTAAAAATATGAAAGATTATTTTACGATAGAAGTAATTTTATTTATAACATAATATGGTCAGAAAGAGACCTTAAAAAAAAGAGCATTAAAAGCTGTTAACAGAAGACAAAATAACGTTGAATATCAGAAGATCAGGAAATCCTAATCCTCGTCGTCATCACCATCATAAGCAGATTCGTCGTCTTCATTCTCCTCATCTTCCTGTTCATCACTTATTTCCTCATCATCTTCCTGTTTTTGAGGGTTTTTTGGTTCATCGATAAACTCCCAGAATGGATCGTCTCTATCAAGCTCTTCGTCCGATTCGTTGCGAGAAAGCGAGCCTCCAGCATCAGAGGACATGCTTTCATCAAGCATGTCTCCGTCAAGTCGCAGAGGAATAATTTCCTCCTCACTAACCGACATGAAAACTTCATCATCCTCATGAAGAGGAGGATCAGTTAAAATATTATTTAATGTAGTGAGATAGTCAGAAGGAGTGAAGTCCAGACTGGTATCAGATTCACTAGAATACCCTGTAGAAAGAGGACCGGTAGGGGAATGATTGAAGTGAAATCTGAGTGTTCAGAGAAAGAAGATGGGGTAGACATGATTCAAGATGAATTGTTTTCTGGAAGTTTTTAAAATCAATTGAAAAAGGAAGAGCAAAAATATAGTTTTTAGATATGAGATAATGTATTAGTTACAAGCATTATATAAAGGTCAATAATGTGAAAGAACATGAATAGTAATAATAATTGTTATAGGTACGGTTGAGTATTGGAAGAAGTGGTAAAAAAAAATATTTAATTGAAGAGTTATGGCGGGAGAATCTGAAGAGTTCCTTTTCGTCCAGAGGTTTACTACGTAAAGTACAAATTAACTTTTTATAGAATATTTTTCCTATATCTTTAGATTATGTATGGTGCACATCTTTCCTTTCGAGATTAATATTAGTGTATCTCTTTTTCTAGACTGTTGTTGTATCACGGTAGATAGAATATTAATTACTTCATTTAATTCAGTGTAATTAATATAGTATTTATAAGATGTGATATACGCGAACTGATCTCAGGGTCTCATGGCTAATCTACTTTGTAAAATTATAAAAAATCTGTTACATAAGACATGCGAAAAAAGATTGCGACTTTGTCGCAGTATTGAAGGAGGTCGGCAGTGTGGACGATAGCATGTTTCGTCTGTTATTTTTATGCGAATAAGGAATGTGATTAGGGTCGCAGA